>JAESUZ010005441.1:0-113452 GCA_017311185.1 Proteles cristata cristata
AGTCGGTTAAGCGTCCGACTTTCGCTTAGGTCATGATCTCGCGGTTGTGGGTTCGAGCCCCGCATCCGGCTCTGTGCTGACTGCCAGCTCGGAGCCTGGAGCCTGTTTCAGTCTGTGACTCCCTCTCTCTCTGACCCTCCCCTGCTCACGCTGTCTCTCTCTCTCTCTCTCTCTCCTAGAAATAAATAAAACATTAAAAAAAAAAGACAAATTGTCTTCAATTTGATGTCCTGCTCTCCACACTCACGGGGGTGACAAAACCACCCAAAGAGTCAATGGGACACCGTAATTGTTTGCAGGGACTCCATTTGCTTTGTGGCTTTTCTGGGCATGAACCATACCTCAAGGACTCTTCCAGGGGAGGAGTGGAACCCCAGCAATCTGTGTGTCCTTGCTTCTGTAACTCCTATAGTCTTAGCAAAGAAAACTTTCATGAGAAACTGGTCTATTGAAGCTGAAATGGTGGCCCTAGTGATACCTGAATTTTCCTTTAAGCTACGTTCCTTCATTTTCTTTTTATTGAAGACTATGCAAATTCACAAGTGTATAGATATATTATCCTGTGTTGTGGAATTTAAGTATCCCATCACTCTTTATTACATACCATCAAAGGCCCTTCAGCTCAAGGTGGTAGTTTTAAGGGTGGGATGTCAGATTAAGTCTGTTCACACCCATTCTAATAAACTTATAAATTGTTTGCTTCTCCATAATTGATATTCCCACCAGAGCATTTTCTCTCTTTCTCATAATATGGATAGGTTAATGATTTTCAAAATGTTTAGGTTTTACTTTTTTGGTTAAATTTTTTTCTTCAATTTATTTCTCTCGTTTTGCATTTTACTATAAGCAGTCAAGAGGGATCAAACCAGCCTTTCACATTTTGCTTAGAAATTTCCTCAGCTATATATTTAATTCTATTGTTTGCAAATGTTACCACAAAATGCTAGATCATGAACACAATCTAGGTAAGTTCTTTGGCACTTTAGTATAAGGATGATCATTTCCTCATTTTGCAATAACTTATTTCTTATTCTCATCTGATCAGAATGTCTTCTACTGTTCATCTTCCTACCAACATTTACATATAATTATGTATGTATTTTTTAAGAAGAAGGAAACTTTCTTTACATCTCTCCACTTTCCCTCCTAAGCTCCTACCAGAATCACCTTTAGTGGTGTGTTGATAGCAATATTGAATTGTTCTAGCATTCACTCCAAAATTCTTTCAACTTGTACTCATAACTCAATTCAAAAGCTGCTTCCATATTTTTAGGTTTTTGTTACAGTAGCAATTCGTTTCTGATAACAATGAATGTCAACTGTTCCTCTGCGCTCCTGGCTGGCTGGACCGCTGGAGGAGCCACGCGCGTACCTGGCCTCCGCCCTTCTGACTTGGCTGGACCCCTAGAGGGAAGGTGAAGGGCTTAAAATTGGGAAATTTTCCCGTGAGTTAGTGTTTTGGGTGACGAGACACAGAGAGACCCGGTTTCCTGATCTCCAGCTGGCCCGGCGCGCCCCCCAGGCAAACCCCCGCTCTTGCTCGCCAACCTGACATGGAGGAGAAGGGAGTAGCGATTCTGGCTCCATCCCCAGGGCTAAGAAAGAGGCTTGGAATTGCCATGAGAGGATCGCCTGCGAGGTTGTGTCTATGGCAATTTCAGTGGGGCGCGCGGACTGGGATTTGGAAACTAGGCCTGGCCTGGGTTAAAGAGCGCGACCCACTTTGGCTGAACCCCCAGCACGGGGAGTTTACACACCCAAAGTAGTGAAGTGCAGGGCTTGGTTCAAGAAGGGACTGGAGCGCCGCCAGTCTCCTCCCCACAACTGCCAAAGCACAACTACCACCTGATGCATTGGATCACACCAAGCCCATCCCTGCTAGAGAGCTGCCCTCCTTTTTTTTTTTCTTTCCCAGAACACTGATCTGATTAACTCTGGTCAACGGCTTGTAAGTCCATTCTGTAGATGTAAATTCTACACCTACCTACTTTATCATCTCTTTCTCTCAGGAGTAATTAGACTATATAGTTCCTCTGGATAACACCAGCATCCTTCTCTCACCTCACCAACCATTTACCACCCTTTAGCTCTTTGAAAAAAGCTTCTTATCCCAGCAATAGCACTGGTAGGAATTTACCCAAGGGATAGAGGAATGCTGATGCAAAACAGCACGTGTACCCCAATGTTCATAGCAGCACTCTCAACAATAGCCAAAACATGGAAAGAGCCTAAGTGTGCATTGGTTGGATGAATGGATCAAGATGTGGTTTACCTATACAATGGAATTTTATGTGGCAATGAGAAAGAGTGAAATATGGCCATTTGTAGCAACATGGATGGACCTTCAGGGTGTTATGCTAAGCGAAATAAATCAGGCAGAGAAGGACAAATATCATATGTTTGCACATATAGGAGAATGAGGAGGAACTTAATGGAGGACCATGGGGGAGAAGGGGGAACTGTTGGGGGATAGGGAGAGAGGTAATCCATGAGACACTCTTGAATGATGAGAACAAACTGAGGATTGATGGGTGGGGGGAGAGGAGAGATGGGCATGGAGGATGGCACTTGTGGGGATGAGCACTTGGTGTTTTATGGAAACCAACTTGAAAATAAACTATTTCTAAAAAAAAAAAAAAACAAAAAACAAAAAATAACACTACACATTCTTCCAATTCACAATTTTTTTTAAAAATTTTTTAAAAAGGCAATTTTGTTTAAATTACCCAATTACTGTCTTGATCACTTCAGGTCACTTTAACAAAATACCATAAACAAGATGGCTTAAAGAAGAAATATTTATTCATCATATTTCTGAATGTTGGGAAGTCCAAGATTAAGGGGCTGAGTCATTTTGTGTCTGGTGACAGCCCCTTTCCTGGATTGAAAATGGAGACTTTCATGCTGTGTCCTAACATGGTGAAAAGAGAGGAGACTCTTGCTTTTTACTATACTTATAAAGGTATTAATTCCATCATGTACCACCTTAATGACATCATCAGAACTGAATTGCATCCAACAAGCACCAGTTCCAAATACTCTCACGTCTGGGATTAGAGCTTTAATACATAACGTTTTGGGAGAGGTAATTCAGTTTGTAGCATTCACTCTCTTCTGTAATACTCCAAGCTCAATTTTTCAAGAAGAAATATTCTAATCCCCCAAACCTGGGCATATGTTAGTTTACATGGCAAAATGGACCTTCCAAATGTGATTAAGCTAAAATATTCAGAGGAGTTTATTATCTGAAGTTACTCTATAAACAAGTTATATATAATGGGTCTTTAAAAATTGAGATGTTTTATGGCTGTTGTCACAGGGGCGTGTGACTAATGGATGAAAAGAGAGATGCAAAAAAATTAAAGAAAAGTGGGAAGCAACATTGTTGCTTTCAAAATGAAGAAATCTGAATCTTTCCCACTGTGATTAGGAACAGGACAAGATTGTATACTCTTGCCACTTCTATTCTGCATTATATTTGAAGTTTCAGACAAGAAAAGTAATCAAGTAATTGTATTTAAAGCATCAAGATTAAAAAGGAAAAGGAAAGAAGAGAGCAATTTTCAGATGACATTATCTTATATACAAAAAATCCAATGAAATTTACTAGAAACTTATATGCACTAACAAAAAATTAAACAAGTTAACAAGTTACAAGATTAATATATAAAAATCTACCGTTTTCCTCACATGAGCACTAAAAAAAAATCAGAAAATTAAGTAAATAAATCAACTCCATTTGCAATAGTATCAAAAAGAAGAAAATACTTGACAATAAGACTAACAGAAGAATTCTAATAAAACTATGAAAATTAGAAAACATGTTTGGTAGTAAAGAAGACGTAAGAATTGAGATATCCCATGTTCATGGATCAGAAAACTTAATACTGCTAAAATGCTCATGAAATTGATCTAAAACGCCAACATATTCCCTATCAAAACACCAGTTAAGTTTTTTTTTTTCCAGAAATCGACAAATTGTCCTAAAATTCATAGTGATATTCGGGGTGATAGATTAAAAGAATTCTATTTAAAGTGATATTCATAGTGATTCTCCAAAATAATCATATGATCTTAAAAATAATATCCAATTTGTAATACTTTTACTTTCTAATTCCAAAACTGACTAGATAGCTAAAATAATGAACATAATGTGGCACTGGCACAAGAATAAACTTTTAGATTGATGATGGAGAATTGACAGTCCATAAACAAACTCTAATATTTAAAACTTTAAAAAGAGTTTCAAGATAATATAATGACCAATAATAAATTTTTAAACAAAGTTTACTGGAACAGGTAATCCATATGACAAAAAATGAAGGTGAACTCCTTCCACATAACACATACAAAATTAAAATAAATATATGTCATACACCATGATATATGTCATTAAACTACAAAATTCTTAGAAGAAAATATGAATCAATCTTTGTGACCGTGGATTAGGCTAAACTCTTTATATATGACAGCTAAAGCACAAGCAGGAAACAAGAAAGATAAATTAGACTTCACTATAAATAAAACTTATCTGCTTCAAAGGATACTATCAAAACTTGAAAAAACAACTCATAAGATAGAAGAAAGTGTTTGTAAATCATATATTTGATAAAGGACTTATATCCAGCATATACAAATAAGCATTACAAATCAAAAATAAAATGACAACCAAGTTAAAGAATGGAAAAGAGATCAGAATAGGCACTTTTTTAAAGAATATACAAAACTGGCCAAATACACAAATTTAAAAAAGCAAAACACTGTTAGCCATTAGGAAATTCAAATATAAAGCGCAATGAAATATCATTTAACACACTAGAATGGGTATAAAAATACAAATTTTAAAAATGGAGAATAGCAAGTGTTTGGTGAGAATCTGGAAGAATTTGAAATTTCATATATTGCTAGTGACAACATAAAATAGTGTAGATAGTGTAGGAAACAGTATGGCAGTTGGTCCAAAAAGTTGAACATAAAGTTATCATATAATCCAGGAATTACACTCCTAGAAACCAATAAAATTGGACATCTACGTTCACACTGTCACTTTTAAATCAATGTTTGTAGCAATATTATTTATAATAGTCAAAAAGTGGAAACAATGACAATGGACATCTACTGATGAATGAATAAATCAAAGTGTTTTATATAGATATAATGGAATATAATTTAACCAAAAAATAAAATAAAATGCTAATATGTACTAAAACATGATGAATCTTGAAAATATTATGTTTAACATTTCAGTCACAAAAAAACAGCACATTGTATGGTCCCATTTATATGAAATATTCAGAATACGCCAATCTGTAAAGACAGAAAGTAGAATTGTACTTGTCTACAGCTAGGGGAAGACTTATTGGGAAAAGTGTCACATTGCTCATAGCAATGTGATTTTCTTTCTGGGTGATAAAAACATTTAAATATTGAACATGGTTATGTTTGATTAATTCTGTGAATATATCAAAGTCCATTGAATTATATATTTTAAAGTTTTTTTTTTTAATTTTTAAATGTTTTTATTTCTAGGAGAGAGAGAGAGAGAGCGCAAGCAAGGGAGGGTCAGAGAGAGAGGGAGACACAGACTGAAACAGGCTCCAGGCTCTGAGCTGGCAGTCAGCACATAGCCCGACGCGGGGCCCGAACCCACGAACCGCGAGATCATGACCTAAGCGAAAGTCAGACGCCCAACCGACTAAGCCACCCAGTCGCCCCTGAATTATATATTTTAAATGTCTGAATCATTTAATATGTGTATCAAATAAATAAAATTAAAATAGAACTATTAGAGAGGCCTCCGAGAAAAATGGCAGAGAAATAAAGAGCCCTGTACTTCTTGCCTGCATCTCTCAAACGAAGGGCTGAAGCCAAAGGACTCTGAACCACAAGAGTCTCGGAAAAAAGAGACGGAGTCGATGAAGAAGACAGTCTCATAAGTGTGTGATTGCAAAATTGGGAAGATAAATATGGGCCTGGACACAGAGACACGGAAGGGAGGGAGTCCCCTCTGCAAAGAAAGAAAAAGAAGTGAAAGAGCTTCTGGGGAATCTTAGAACGGTCTCTGGAGAAGGAAAAAAAAAAAACAAAAGAAACTCCAGGATGGAAAGAGATCCTATCATCTTATCTCTAACTGCAGAGCTTTCAGAGAGATCTTATCTCAAACTGTGGAGCTTTCTTTAGGCTATGTTCTCCTGTCCCAGAAATTCTCTATGGAGTAGAAGGTATGCAAGGGATAGCGGTCACAGTTGGCATCAGAAGGAACCAGTCCCCAACTCAATCTGCCGCTAAAAAGTGCTCCTGCTTGTGGGATTACATTTTGGGAAGTATCATTAATCCGCCTGGAGTAAGATATGGAAACAAGGCTGTGTGTGGAACATGGAACATGGCCCACCTTGGCTGTGCCCATGGCACAGGGAGATCAGACCCAAAAGAGTGATTTGAAACACTGGTTCAAGAATGGACTAGGGTGCCACCATTTTTCTCTCCACGACCACCAAGGCAGGGCCCAAGGGATGCATAGTGGAGACAAGACCCGCCTACACAAAACCACGCCCATCTGTGCTGGGTAGCTGCTTTGTTACCTGAGCCTTGATACAGAAACGGTCCTTCTTCCCAAATCAGCACTGACACATTGCCATGATTAACTCTAGATAAATTCTTGCTATCAGATATATTATCCTTTATTTCATTCTTATATCTCCCCCTCACCTAGACCAGGTATTCTGTTTATGGGTTTGCTTGAACAAGAATATATAATCCATTCTCTTGGTGCATGTTCTATCTCCATCATTACCTTCCTTTTTCTTTCTGTGAAATAGACTATATAGTTTCTCTGGGTAACATTATCTTCATTTATTTTTTCTCCTCACCTCCTGCCATATTTTCCCTTTTCTCTATCTGAGAAAATTAAGACTTTTAGTATCTCTGCCTGGTCAGTGTTCAATTTGTCTTTCTCCCCAACCCTGTCATTTCTTTATTTGTATATGCTCTACCATCTGCACTGCCTTCATCCTGCTCTTTATTAGCTGGGATTTCTTGTTTTATGCTTTTAGACTGTCTTTTTTCAGTTTTTTTTTCTGTATTCTTTTTCTTTTCCTTTTGGTTTGCTTGTTTGTTTCATTTGTTTGTGCATTTACATGCTTTTGTTCCCTGTTTGTCAGTATGTTTTGTTTACAGGGCTACCTCAAGAAAGAAGCCAAAGTACACATGGTGGAGAGTCCCAAATATCACTACAAGTAGGGAAAGAATATAACCAGAGTCTCAAAAAGAGAGACCAAGGGACATCATTAAAAGAACACTTGCTGAATGGACAGGCCCTGGACAGTCTATGAACCTCCTTTAATATAGCAGTACTCGCAGGTTCAGAGTGCATGACAAGCTTTTAAAACTAACAAGAGACAGAAAGCTAGCCAAAATGATGTAAGGGAAGAACTCTCCTTTAAAGAAATTCCAGGAAGAAGTGACAGTTAACGAATGTGTCAAAACAGATATAAGCAACATAACTGAACAATAATTTAGAACAATAGTCATAAAATTAATCGCTCAAGGAAGACAACAGAGATGATATTGCTATAAAGATTATGGACCTTAAAAATAGTTATGAATAAAAAATGCCATAAATGAGGGACATAATAAAAAGGAGGAGGCCAATGCACGGACTGAAAGGCAGAGATGACAATAGATGTATTAGAAGACACATTTAATGGCGCCTGGGTGGCTCAATAGGTTAAGCATCCAAATTCATCTCAGGTCATAATCTCACAGTTCATGGATTCGAGTCCCGAATCAGGCTTTGTGCTGACAGCCAGCTCAGAGCCTAGAGCCTGTTGCAGATTCTGTATCTCCCTCTCTCTCTGACCCTCTCCTGCTCACTCTGGCTCTCTCTCTTTCAGAAACAAATAAAAGAAAAACATTTAAAAAATAAGAAATACACTGTTTAAAAAAAGACACATTTATGAAAAAAGAGGAAGCCCAGAAAAATAGAGATAAATTGATCCAGGAGCATGAAAGTAGAATTAGAGAACTCAGTGATGCAAGCAAATGAAACAATATCCATATCATAGGAATTCCAGAAGAGAGAGAGAAAAAGGCCATGAAGGAGTAATTGAACAAATTATAGCTGAGAACTTCCCCAATCTGGGGAAGGAAACAGATATTGAAATCCAAGAGGCACAGAGAACTCCCCTCAGATGTAACTTGAATCCATCTTCTGCATGACATACCATAGTGAAACTGGCAAAATAGAAGGATATAAAGATAAATCGGAAAGCAGCTAAGGATAAGCGGGCCCTAACATTCAAAGGGAGACTTACCAGAGTAGTTGCAGACCTATCTACTAAAAGCTGGCAGACCAGAAAGGAATGGCAGGGAATGTCCAGTGTGATTAACATTAAAAAATATGCAACCAAAAAGACTTTATCCAACAAGTCTGTCATTCAGAATAGGAGAGATAAAGGTTTTCAAAGACAAACAAACACACAAAGAAACAAACAAAAATTGAGGGAATTCATCACCACTAAACCAGTCCTACGAGAAATCCTAAGGGGGATCCAAAGGCAAGATGGCTGAGAAGTGGTGCATTTCACTTGCACCCATCGCTCAAACAGAGAAGGCCTGAAGTCATAGGACACTGAGCCACAGGGGATTGGGAAGAGAAACAGACAGAGTACACTGGGAAGGAAAATTCATAAATAATGGACTGTGAACTGGGGAAGATAAAAGCTGGACGGGACATAGAGATATGAAGGAAGGGAGGGAACCCTGCTTGTGTGCAGCTGTGGCGAGTGATAAACCCAGGCTAGTGGTGGTGAGCTGCAGCGAGCCCAAGGCAAAGGAAAGGGAAGCTGAGATTGTTCATAGAATCATCCTTGGAGAAGAGGAAAACCTCAGCATGGAAAGAGAGTGTTTTTTTAGTTCTGTATGGGGTGCTGACTTTGAACTAGGTGCCCCTGGTCCTAGAAGGTGCCAGAAAGAATTGCACTGCAGAGCTCCTGGCACCATCCTTGGCAGTGGCAGCTTGGTGGCGCGGTGGCGGCACCATCCCTGGGGGTGGCCTGGTGGCATGGCGGTTGCACCCGCGGTGCGCAGCCATGGCAGAGCGGACTCTGCTGACCTGAAGTTGCTGTGTTCCCTTAAGCACTCGGGTTATATTGCTGCTTGACCCCAGCGGATCTGACGATGCTACACATCCCCCACTCCCCACTCAACCCCCAGCAGCAGGGAAGCAGCGACCTGTGGGACAGTTTAGGGCTGTATAAATAAAGCCCGTGGACTGGGACCTGGAAACAAAGCAGGGCGTGGGACATAGAACTCAGCCCACCTTGGCTACATTCTCACCACAGGGAGGTCAGACTCAAAGGAGCGATTTGCAATGCTTGTTTGAGAAAGGACTGGGCGGTGCCGTTCTTCTCCCCACAACCTCCAAGGCGGGGCCTCAGGGAGTGGACAGCTGACACAGTGGAGGCGAGACTGGCTACACCAAACCACGCCCATTCCCTCCAGAGAGCTGTTTTGTTGTCGTTGTTTTTATCTGAGCCAGGGTTTGCGTTTTTATTGGTTTTGTCTGTGCGTTTGTGTACCTTTGTTCCCTCTGTGGTTTTCTGTTTTCTTTTTTCAGGGCTGCTTCAAGAAACAAGCCAAAGTACACATGGTGGAGAGTCCCAAATACAACTACAAGTAGGGAAACAAAATAACCAAACGCTCAACAAGAGAAACCAAGAGACACCTTTCAAAGAAAATTTCTTGAACAAACAGGCCCAGTACAGTCAAAGAGCCCTCTTTAATACAGCAAAACTCACAGGGCCAGAGTGAACAACAAGCTTTTAAAATTAACAAAAGATAGCACCGTGGCCACCCAGCAGAGGCAGTGCCCAGGCAATCGTGAGGAAATGGAGGGCGAGGCACTGTTTAGAGGTAGGGAACAGTGTGGGTCGAGTTTCGCCCAGAGAGGGGAGAGCGGGGAAGAAGACATGAAGGCCAGAGAGGAGAGAGGGAGGATCAAGAGCTAGAGCAATCTGATGGCCATGGAGGCCGAAGAGACAATGGAATGCCTTCAAGAGTTCCCGGGACATCATAAAATGATCCTGGACTGATTGAATGAATTGCGAGAAAAGGATCGGTTTACTGACATCACCCTGATTGTCAATGCACACCATTTTAAGGCCCACAAAGCTGTTTTGACTGCTTTCAGTAAGTTCTTCTACAAATTATTTCAGGAGTTTACTCAGGAAGCTTTGGTGGAGATAGAAGGTGTTAGTAAAATGGCCTTCCGTCATTTAATTGATTTCACCTATACAGCAAAATTAATGATACAAGGAGAAGAAGAAGCCAATGATGTATAGAAAGCAGCAGATTTCTACCAATGCTAGAAACTATCAAAGCCCTTGAAGTCAGGAACAAAGAAAACTCAGCTCCACTAGAGAAAAATACCACAGGAAAAAGTGAAGCAAAAAAAAAAAAAAAAAAAAAAAAAAGAAACATTGCAGAAACTTCAAATGTTATCCTGGAGTCATTGCCATCTGCAGAGTCAAAATCTGTTGAAATTGAGGTGGAGATTGCCGAAGGCACGATCGAAATGGAAGATGAAGGCATCGAAATGTTCGAGGAAGTGGTTTCTGCCAAGCAGTCAATAAAGTACATTCAGAGCACAGGTTTATCTGAAGATTCTGCCCTGGCACTGTTGGCAGATATTACCAGCAAGTACCAGCAAGGTGATAGGAAAGGGCAGGTCAAAAAAGATGTTTGTGCATCTGACCCCACAAGCAAAAAGGTAGAAGGTATTGAAATTGTGGAGCTGCAGCTGTCACATGTGAAGGACTTATTCCATTGTGAGAAATGTAACCGTTCATTTAAATTGTTTTACCATTTTAAGGAACACATGAAATCACACTCTACTGAGAGTTTCAAGTGTGAAATATGAAAACTCTCTTCTGGAGAGCGCATGGAAACAGCACCTCAACTGTTACCACCTCGAAGAAGGTGGAGTCAGTAAGAAGCAAAGAACTGGGGGAAAAATTCACATATGTCAATACTGTGACAAACAGTTTGACCACTTTGGACATTTTAAAGAGCATCTTCGAAAACATACAGGTGAAAAACCTTTTGAATGTCCAAATTGTCATGAAAGATTTGCTAGAAATAGCACGCTCAAATGTCACCTGACTGCGTGACAAACTGGAGTGGGGGCAAAAATGAGAAGAAAGAAGCTTTATGAATGTCAGGTCTGTAACAGTGTGTTTAACAGCTGAGACCAGTTTAAAGATCATTTGGTAAAACACGCTGGAGATAAATCCAACCATTGTACTTTATGTGACTTGTGGTTTATGCAAGGAAATGAATTAAGGAGGTATCTCAGTGATACAATATTTCAGAGAGTCTGGTAACCAAAGAAGTTCTTTCAGTAGAAACACGTGTGCAAACTGAACCTGTGACCTTAATGACTATTATAGAACAAGTCGGGAAGGTGCATGTGTTACAATTGCTTCAAGTTCAAATGGATTCAACACAAGTGACTGTGGAAGAAGTCCATCCACATCGGCTCCAGGACAGCCAAGTGCATGATTCACATATGAGTGAGCTTCCAGAGCAGGTCCAGGTGAGTTCTCTGGAAGTGGGTCGAATTCAGACTGAAGTAGGTACTGAAGTACCTCTGGAGGTTGAACCGGTAAATCAGATGCCAGTGGAAGTACAAACTGAACTTCTAGAAGCAGACATGGAACAAGTGACCCCTGAAATCCTGAAACAGGAAGAGAGAGAGCCCACCTGAGCAGATGCTGCTGACCCTGCCAGAGAAGATCACGAAGTTGCTGAGGGCTTAGAGACCAGAACAGCAATGGATTCCCAGGCTGAAAGGGCAGGGAATGAAAACAGGACACCTATGCCTGTTTTAGAATGAAACAACGAAGATATATTTTAAATTAATGTGTTGGGTGTTTGATGGTGGGGTAGTATAACTGTCCTTAAGGTAACAGACAAGTGGACCAAAGTTAGTCTTTCCTGTTTTGCCGAACTGCCACATAGGAGGGATCTTTCCCATAAGTGAATGGGAAGCTTTGAGAAGTGTTGTTTCTGGAAACTTAAATGGATTATATTCCTATTATATAGTTGGGTACGAATGTATCTATTTTCATTGTGACGTAGTTCTCCCTTCTCTCTTTCTCATATTTTTTCCATGTTGTAAAATCAAACATAAAATCATTAGAATACAAATTTGCATATTCTAATGCATGTTAGAAAACTGAATATATAGGAAACACAAGGCTGCATGAAGAGAAGTACATTGTTACTGTGCAGTTAAATTCTGGCTTCTGGCTTTCTTTAGTTTGAACAAACTTCTTGTATATACTAATAGTCACAAACGTAATCTTTGCAACAGAAATTGTGGTGGCAAAATTTCTAGAATGTAAAAAAAAAAAAGAAAACAAAACAAAACAAAAAAACCCCACATCCATGTGCCTTTGCAAAACCAACTAAACGTCTATAAAACGTCTCCAGTTCTTTCAAAGTTTGTGTTGTAGAGAATGTAGGTGATGCTGTAGCACGTTGGTTTTGCTTATAGTGGCAACTAGCTATTCTTTTTCTTGGTAACTTAAGGTGACAAATTTCATTTAATGGTAACTGAAGGGCCATTTCCGATTGGAAAAATTCATTTATATCTGTGATAAACTTTTTTTTAATGAAAAGTTACACTAGTATTTTACCACCAGATGGAAAAAAAAGGAGGATCGTTTAAAAATTAATGTATTTAAAATAAAGTACAGAGAAAAACATGTATATATCAGGCTTCGTTTTGAATGAATCTTTTTCCCTGGTCCTTAATGTAAAGATATTGTGCTATAGCTTTTAAAGCCATAAAATAAGAGTGCTAAACTGTGGACTTAAAAGTAGGTGTGTAAATGGGGCGCCTGGGTGGCTTAGTCGGTTAAGCGTCCAACTTTCGCTTAGGTCATGATCTCACGGTTCGTGGGTTCGGGCCCTGCGTTGGGCTCTATGCTGACTGCCAGCTCAGAGCCTGGAGCCTGTTTCAGAGTCCGCCACTCCCTCTCTCTCTGATCTCCCCTGCTCACGCTGTCTCTCTCTCTCCTAGAAATAAATAAAACATTAACTTTTTTTAAAAAAAGTAGGTGTGTAAATATTTTTAATCAATATTACTTGGAAAATAAAATATAGCAACCATAGAAAATACAAATGTAAATAGAAAGCTAACCAAAATGATGAAACGGAAGAACTCTCCTCCAAAGATATTCCAGGAAGAAATGACAGCTAAAGAATTGATCAAAACAGATATATGCAACATAACTGAATAAGAATTTAGAACAATAATCATAAAATTAATCACCGGGCTTGAAAAAAGCATGGAGGACATCAGAGAAAATATGGTTACAAACACCATGGAGCTTAAAAATAGTTATGATGAAATAAAAAATGTAATAAGTGGAGATGTTGAGGCAGAAAGGAGAATAAGTGATTTAGAAGACACAATTATAGAAAAAGAAGAAGCTGAGAAAAAAAAAGAGATATACTGATCCAGCAACATGAAAGAAGAGTTTGAGAACTCAGCGATTCAATTAAATGACAAAATATCCGTATCACAGGAATCCCAGAAGAGGAAGAGAGAGGGAAATGTGCAGAAGGAGTCCTGAAAAAATTATACCAGAGAACTTCCCCATCCTGGGGAGGGAAGCAGATGTTGAAATCCAAGAGGAAAAGAGAATTCCCCTTAGACATAACTTGAATCGATCTTTTACATGACATATCACAGTGAAACTGGCAAAATATAAGGAAAAAGAGGAATTTTAAAAACAGCTAGGAAGAAAAGTTCCTTAACATACAAAGGAAAAACTATCAGCGTGGTGACAGTCCTATCTAATGAAACTTGTCAGGCCACAAAGGAATGGCAGGAGATCTTCAATGTGATGAACAGAAAACTTATGCAGCCAAGAATCCTCTATCCAGCAAGCCTGTCATTCAGAATAGAAGGAGAGATAAAAGACTTTCCAAATAAACAGAAATTGAAAGAATTTGTCACAAATAAGCCAGCCCTACAAGAAAGTCTGAGGGGGACGCTCTGAAGGAAAGGTTGCAAGGAACAAAGATACCAGAAACACCACCACAAACATGAAACCCACATAGGACACAATGACTTTAAACCCATATATTTCAATAAAAACACTGAATTATCCAATCAAAAGACATAGTGTAGCAGAATGGATAAAAAAAAAAAACCTCCATCTATTTGCTGTCTACAAGAATCTCATTTTAGACTGGAAGACACTTTCAGATTAAAAGTAAGGGGATGGAGGGGCGCCTGGGTGGCTTAGTCGGTTAAGCGTCTGACTTTCGCTTAGGTCATGATCTCGTGGTTCGTGAGTTCAGGCCCCGCGTCGGGCTCTGTGCTGACTGCCAGCTCAGAGCCTGGAGCCTGTTTCAGTCTGTGACTCCCTCTCTCTCTGACCCTCCCCTGCTCACGTTGTCTCTCTCTCTCTCTCTCTCCTAAAAATAAATAAAACATAAAAAAAAAAGAAAAGAAAATAAGTTTAGGATTCCCAAAGTGTATGGGAAGTGCTGGCAAGGTATTTTTTCTTATTGTAACTATAGCAAACTTTGTTATCACTGTATAAACCGAATGTAACTCATGTCTACTAATTGTACTTTTTGAAAGACAATCACAAGAGATGAAGAAGGGCACTACATAATAATTACAGGGTCCATCCATCAGGAAGAACTAACAATCATAAATGTCTACGCACCGAATATGGGAGCACCTAATTATTTCAAACAATTAATCACAAACAGAAACAGTCTTATGGATAAGAATGTGTTAATACCAGGAGACTTTGATACTCCACTTAAAGCAATGGATAGATCAACCAGACAGAAAATAATTAAAGAAACAATGGACTTAAATGACACACTGGACAAGATGGATTTGACAGATATATTTAGAACTCTACATCCTGAGGCCATGGAATTCACATTCTTCTCAAATGTCCATGGCACATTCTCCAAGATAGATCACATACTGGGACATAAAGCTGCCCTCAATAAATATAAAAGAATTGAGATATACCATGCACATGTTCAGATCCCAATACTATGAAACTTGAAATCAATCACAGGAAGCAGTCTGGAAAACCTCCAAAAACATGGAGGCTAAAGAACACCCTACTAAAGAATGAATGGGCCAATTAGGCAATTAGAGAAGAAATTTAAAAATATATAGAAACAAATGAAAATGAAAATACAACAATCCAAACTCAATGGAATGCAGCAAAGGCAGTCCTAAGAGGAAAGTACATTGCACTCCAGGCCTATTTCAAGAAATTAGAAAAAGCGCAAGTCCAAAATCTAACATTGCACCTAAAGGAACTAGAGGGAGAGCAACAAGAGAACCCCAAACCCAGTAGGCGAAGATAAATAGTAAAAGTCATAGCAGAAATAAACAACATAGAAAGCAAAGAAACAGTTGAACAGATCCATGAAACCAAGAGTTGTTTTTGTTTTGAAAAAATAAAATTGACAAACCTCTAGCCAGGCTTCTCAAAAAGAAAAGAGAGATAACTCAAGTAGACAACATCATGAATGACAATGGACTGATTACAACGAACCCCTCAGAAATACAAGCAATTGCAGGGAATACTACGAAACAATATATGCCAACAAATTGCACAACTTAGAATAAATGGACAAATTCTTTTTTTTAATATTTTTATTTATTTCTAAGATAGAGAGAGACAGCGTGAACAGGGGAGGGTCATAGAGAGAGGGAGATACAGACTCTGAAATAGGCTCCAGCTCTGAGCTGGCAGTCAGCACAGAGCCCGACGCGGGGCCCGAACCCACGAACCGCGAGATCATGACCTAAGCGAAAGTCGGATGCTTAATCGACTAAGCCACTCAGGCGCCCCTAAATGGACAAATTCTTAAAACACATCTCCTACCAAAATTTACATGGAAAGAGATAGAAAATCTGAACAGACCCATAACTAGTGAGGAAATCGAATCAGTTTTCAAAAATCCCAACAAATAAGAGTCCTGGGCCAGATGGCTTCCCTGGGGAACTCTACCAGACATTTAAAACAGAGTTAATCCCTATTCTCAAGCTATTCCTAAAAAATAGAAATGTATGGAATACTTCGAGACTCATTCTACAAAGCCAGCATCACTTTGATTCCAAAACCAGAGACCCGCAAAAAAAGAGAACTACTGGCCAGTATCCTTGATGAATATGGATGTAAAAATCTCAACAAGATACATGCAAATCGAATCCAGCATCACATAAAAAGAATTATCCACCATAATCCAGGGGGATTCATTTTTGGGTTACAGGGCTGGTTCAATATTTGCAAAGCAATCAGTGTGATACATCACATTAACAAAAGAAAAGATAAAAACCATACAATCCTGTGGATAGATGAAGAAAAAGCATTTGACAAATGAGAGCATCAGTTCTTAATAAAGTCCCTCAAGAAAGTCAGGGTAGAAGGAACTTAATTATCATAACAGCCATTTATGAAATGCCGACAGCTAACATCATCCTCAATGCAGAAAACCTGAGCGCTTTCCTCCTGAGATCAGGAACACAACATGGATTTCCACTTTCACCACTGTTGTTGTATAACACAGTGCTAGTAGTGAATCAGAATCCTAGCATCAGGAATCAGACAAAAAAAAAAAAAAAAAGAAAGAAAGAAAATAAAGGGCATCAGATTTGGCAAAGAATGAAATAGACCACTTTCTTACACCGTCCACAAAAATAAACTCAAAAATGAAGTCAAACTTTCATTTTTCACAAATGACCTGATACTATAGATGGAAAACCTGACAGACTCCACCAGAAGCGACTAGAACCGATCCATGAATTCAGCAAAGTCTCAGGGTACAAATTCAACGTACAGATATTGGTTGCATTTTAATACACTTATATTGAAGCAACAGAAAGTGAAATGAAGAAACTGACCCCATTAACAATTGCACAAAAATCATAAAATACCTAGGAATAAACGTAACAAAAATGTGAAAGATTTGTATGATGAAAATAATAGAATACTTATGAAGGAAATTCAAGAAGACACAGGAAATGGAAAAATATTCCATGCTCCTGAATTGGAAGAATACATATTTTCAAAATGTCATTACCACACAAAGCAATGCACACATTGAATGCAATCACAATGAAAATTGAACCAGCATTCTTCTCAAAGCTAGAACAAACTCTCTTAAATTTCCATGCAACCACACATGGCCAGATTTCAATGGATGGACCTTGAGGGTGTTATGCTGAGCGAAATAAGTCAGGCAGAGAAGGACAAATATCATATGTTTGCACATATAGGAGGGTTAGGAGGAACTTAACAGAGGACCAAGGGGGAGAAGAAGGGCGGAAATCGTGGGGGAAAGGGAAAGAGGCAAACCATGAGAGACTCTTGAATGCTGACAAAAACCGAGGACTGATGGATGTGGGGGGGGAGGAGGGTGATGTGCATGGAGGAGGACACTTGTGGGGATGAGCACTGAGTGTTATGTGGAAACTAATTTGACAATAAACTATTTGTAAAAAAAAAAATTCTATGCAACCACAAAAGACCCTAAATGGCCAAACTAATATTGAAGAAGAAAACTAAAACACAAGGCATCAGAATCCCAGGCTTTAGCCTCCACTAGCTCTAGTCATCAAGGCAGTATCCTATTCGCACAGAAAGAGACACATAGACCAATGGAATAGAATAGATAACTGAGGATTTGACCCACAAATGTATTGCCAACTAATCTTTTCAACGCAGGAAAGAGTATCCAATGGAAAAAGGAAACTTCTTTAACAGATGGTCCTGGGAGAACTAGACAGCAACATGCAGAAGAATAAAATAGACCACTTTCTTACACCGTCCACAAAAATAAACTCAAAATGGATGAAGGACCTAATGTGAGACAGGAAAGCAACAAAACCCTAGAGGAGAAAGCAGGAAACAACCTCTTTGACCTCAGCCACAGCAATTTTTTCTCGAAACATCTCCAAAGGTAAGGGAATCAGGAGCAAAAATGAACTATTGGGACCTCATCAAGATAAAAAGCTTCTGCATGGCAAAGGAAACAATCAATAAAACTAATAGGCATCCGACAAATGGGAAAAGATTGTTGCAAATGACATGATGGGCTAGTACCCAAATAAGGTCTAGTACCCAAATAAGGGCTAGTACCCAAAATGTATAAGGAACTTACCAAACTCCACACTGGAAAGTCAAACGATCCAGTGAAGAAATGGGCAGAAGACATGAACAAACACTTCTCCAAAGAGGACTTCCAGATGGCCAATAGATACATGCAATGATGCTCAGCGTCCCTCATCATCAGGGAAGCACAAATCAAAACCACACTGAGATACCACCTCAAGCCGATCCGAGTGGCTAAAGAGAACAGATCACAAGACTATACGTGCTGTTGAGAATGTGGGCAAACAGGCACCCTCCTACACTGTTGGTGGAATGGAAACTGGCGCAGCCACTCTGGAAAAATGTGTGGAGTTCCTCAAAAAATTAACAGTAGAACTCCCTTATGACCCAGCAATAGCACTGCTAAGAGTTTACCCAAGGGATACAAGGGTGCTGATGCATAGGGTCACATGTACCCCAATGTTTATAGCAGGAAATTCAACAACAGCCAAATAATGCAAAGAGTCTAAATGTCCATCAACTAATGAATGGATCAAGAAGATGTGGTTTATTTATACCATGGGACACTACATGGCAATAAGAAAGGATGAAATCTAGCCATTTGTGACAACGTGGATGGAACTCGTGGGTGTTATGCTAAGTGAAATAAGTCAGGCAGAAAAGGACAGATACCATATACTGTTATTCATATGTGGAACAGGAGAAACTGAACAGAGAACCATGGGGGAGAGGCAAAGGAAAATAGTTAAGGAGAGGGAGGGAGGTAAACCAAAAGAGATTCTTAAGTACTGCGAACAAACTGAGGGGTGATGGGGGTGGGGGAGAGAGGAAAGGGGTGATGGGCATGGAGGAGGGCACTTGTGGGGATGAGTGCTGGATGTTAAATGGAACCCAATTTGACAATAAACTATTAAAGTAAATAAAATAAATAAAGTAGAAAAACTTAAAGAAAAATATTTTAATAAAATTTGAAACAAAAAAATAAATATTTAGCTGAGAAATTTTCCTTGTTAAATATTGAGTTTGGCTTGCTTTATTCATTTGTTTTATACCTAAATTTGAGAAGAAAAAGCTAAAAATGAAGACAAACTGTTAAATAAAAGTGTTAAGGGGCGCCTGGGTGGCTTAGTCGGTTAAGCGTCCGACTTTCGCTTAGGTCACGATCTCGCGGTTTGAAGTTTCGAGCCCCGCGTTGGGCTCAGTGCTGACTGCCAGCTCAGAGCCTGGAGCCTGTTTCAGAGTCTGTGACTCCCTCTCTCTCTGACGCTACCCTCCTCACACTGTCTCTCTCTCTCTCTCTCTCTCTCTCTCTCTCTCTCTCTCCTAGAAATAAATAAAACATTAAAAATTTTTTAAATAAAAAAGTGTTAAAAATGTTAAGATTTGGAAAGTCACAGGCTATCCTCATTGTAAAAGATTCTAAAATTAGGAGATACATTGTTAGGAGAGTGTTTTAGAGAAAAGGCTGAGAGTGTGCTTCAAAAACTTGGAGCAAAAATCAGTATTGTCACAAAGTCCCTTTGAAGAGAACAAAGTTTTGATTCATAGACTTCTTTCAATGGAAGCAGAAAGCGTTTAAAAAGCTTAAAGTTATGTCTTCTTGCCTGTCTGAGAACATCAATAAGAGAGAGGAGGGGAGAAACGCTTATCCAGGGAAAAATTGTACATTAATCACTAATTGGACAGGAGTCCAATGAGTGAACATGTGTTTCATGAGAATACTGTATCTTCAGATACAAGTTTCATGAGAATATTGTATCTTCAGAAATATTTCAGTTTTTAAGGAAAAGGAGAATGTAAGAAAGAGGAAAAAGGCTGTTTGACCCCGCGCGCGCGCACACACACATCGCGCGGCGCACACACACACACACACACACACACACACACACACCACAAATATATTGGCCTGAAACAGGCTTATAAAAGTTTTAAGTTGCAACGTGTGCTATATCTCATTAAATAGGCTTAATCATTCAGAGGGTGGAACAACCAGGTCATGTCAGAAAAATATAAGTCCAAAGAATGGAGTCACAGAACTCAGAGAGTTTTTTTTCTAGGCTTTGAAGCCTAAAGGAATTTGCCTGGCTATTTTTTAAAATTGCTTTGTACAGGTGATTTCATTTTTCCATTGTCTCCCTTTTTCATCCAGACTGTTTATAACCGTTATCCTATGCTTTTTATTTTATTTTATTTTTTTAAATATTTATTTATTTCTGAGACACACACACACACACAGAGAGAGAGAGAGAGAGAGAGAGAGAACATAAGCAGAGGAAGGGTAGAGAGGGAGATGCAGAATCTTAAGCAGGCTCCAGTCTCTGAGCTCTCAGCACAGAACCCGATGCAAGGCTTAAACCAACGAACCCTGAGATCATGACGTGAGCTGATGTCAGACGTTTAAATTACTGAGCTACCCAGACGTCCCTAGCCCATGCTTTATAAAAACTGTATTTTGGAAACAGTTCATATGTTTCTTTAGTTTAGAGGTACACAGATGGAAAGAAATTATGCTCAAGAGTATATTATATATGATTTTTTACAATAAATATGAAAGTGCAGGTATTCTTTCAAATCCTGTTTCTAGTTTTTGTTTGTCTGTTTGTTTGTTTGGTTGGTTGGTTTTTTGGACATTTACTCAGGAGTGGGATTGCCAGATTATATAGTAGTTCCATTTTTTTGGAAATGGAAATTCTACCGTTTTCCATAGTGGCCGAACCAATTTATATTCCTGTTAATGATGCACAAGGGCTCATATTTTCCACATTCTCAACAACACTGTCACTTGTCAACTTGATGATAGCCATTGTAGCAGGCGTGTGGTGATATTTCACTGTGGTATTGACTTGAATTTCCCTAATGATTAGCGATGAGCATCTTTTCATATACATGTTATATATTTGAATGTATTCTTTAGAAAAATGTCTATTCTTTAAAAAATGGTAATTTGTCTGCCATTTTTAAGGGGATTGATTTTTGCTGCTCTTATTATTGAATTATATGGGTTCTTTATTTATTTTTATATTAATCATTTATCCAAAATATGATTTGCAAATAATTTCTCTCATTCTAAAGACCGGCAATAATTCAAATATTGGTGATTGATTCTTTAGTTATGTAGATGATTTTTTATCTGTTTTTTTATTTTTATTATTTGTTATTTGAGGTAAGGATATCTTTTTTATAGTGTATTTACTTATTTTGAGAGAGGGAGAGAACACGAGCAGGGGAGTTGCAGAGGGAGAGAGAGGCAGAGAGAGAGAGAGAGAATCCCAAGCAGGCTCTACACTATCAGCATACAGCCTGAAGAAGGGCTCAAACACACAAACTGTGAGATCATGACCTGAGCCAAAACCAAGAGTCTGATACTTAACAAACTGAGCCACCCATGCTCCCTTGATTTTTTTAAATTGTGTTGCTTGTGCTTTTGGTGTCATATCTAAAGCCAAGACCAGTGTCAACAATTTTCCTATATATTTTTACTATTTGCTCTTACAATATATAAGGTCTGATGTTTAAATCTGTAATCCATGTAGAATTAATTTTGTAAATATTGTAGGATAAGAATCCAATTTCATTTTTTTCAGGTGGTTATCCAGTTTCTACCACAATTTGTTAAAGGCACTCTCTCTTCCAATTGAATATTCTCAAGTCCCTTGTAAAATATTAGTTGAGTGTACATGTGAGAATTTATTTGCAAACTCTCCATTCTGTTCCATTAGTTTATGTGTCTAGGTAAATGTTAGTACCATAGTGTTTTGATTACTATATCTTTCAGTAGAGTTTGAAATAGTGAAACGTGATGCCTCTGGATTTATTCTTCTTACCTAGAACTGTGATTGATTTTTAGCCCTTCTTTTAGTTCTATATACTTTTTGTTAGATTTAAAAAAAATTATGAGAAAAATTCCATTGCTATTTTGATACAGATTGCATTGAAACCATAGATGGATTGAACACTGCATATATATTTGCTTATTCAGGTACTCTTCCTGTTTCAGTTTTGGTAGTTTATATATTTCTAGGAATCTGTCCATTTCTTGCAGATTGCCCCTTTTTGGGGTGTATAATTGCTCATAATATTCTCTTATTATTGTTTGTATTTCTCCTATGTTTATTGTGATCTCTCATCTTGAGTTCTTGATTTTACGTGGGTCTTTCTCTCTTTTTTAAAAAATCAAACTGGCTAGTGGTTTATCAATTTTGTTAATTCTTTCAAAGAACCAGCTTCTCGTTTCATTGATCTGTTCTACTGTTTTGTTTTGTTTCAGTAGCATTGGTTTCTGCTCTAATCTTTATTATTTCCTGTCTTCTGCTGGTTTTGGGTTTTATTTGCTGTACTTTTTACAACTCTTTGAGGTGTAAGGTTAGGTTATGTATCTGAAACCTTTATTCCTTCTTTAGGAAGGCCTTGATTGCTATACACTTTCCTGTTATGACTACCTTTGCTACATCCCAGAGGTTTTGGGCTGTGATCTTATCATTTTCATTGGCTTTCATGTACTTTTAATTTCCTCCTTAATTTCTTGGTTAGCCCATTCGTTCTTTAGTAGGGTGCTCTTTAATTTCCAAGTATTTTTTATCATTCCGAATTTTCTCTTGTGGTTGATTTTGAGTTCTATAGCATTGTGGTCTGAAAAGATGCATGATATGATCTTGATCTTTTTGTACTTGTTGAGGGCTGATTTGTGTCCCAATATTTAGTTTATACTGGAGAACCTTCCATGTGCTGGAGAATAATGTATATTCAGCTGCTTTAGGATGAAATGTTCTAAATATATCTGTTAAGTCCATTGATCCAGTGTGTCATTCAAAGCAATGGTTTCCTTGTTGTTTTCCGTTTAGATGATCAATCCATTGCTGTAAGTGGAGTATTGAAGTCCCCTACTATTATGGTATTATTATTAATGTGTTTCTATATTTTTGTGATTAATTGATTGATATATTTGGGTTCTTCCATATTTGGAGCATAAATGTTTACAATTGTTAGGACTTCTTGGTGGATCGACCCCTTAATTATGATATAATGCCTTTCTTCATCTTATGTTACAGTTTTTATTTTAAAGTCTAGATTGTCTGATACAAGTATAGTTACTCCGACGTTTTTTGGTGTGACCACTGGGTTGACAGATGGTTCTCCATCCCCTTTCTTTCAATCTGAAGCTGTCTTTAAGTCTAAAGTGGGTCTCTTGTGAACAGAATATAGATGGATCTTGTTTTCTTATTCATTCTTTTACTTTATGTCTTTTAAGTATAGCATTTATACCATTGACATTTAGATTGAGTACTGAAAGATATGAGTTCATTGCCATTGTGTTTCTTGTAGAGTTGGAGTTTCTGGTGGTGTTTTCTGGCCCTTTCTAATCTTTGCAGCTTTTGGTCTTTTCTTTTTCTTCTGAATTCTTTATTCCCTTAGAGAGTACCCCTTAGAATTTCTTCAGGGCTTGTTTTGTAGTCAGAAAGTCCTTTAATTATTGTTTGTATGGGAAATTTTAATTTCTCCTATTTTGAATGAAAGAAACCTTTCTGGATAAAGAATTCTTAGCTGCATATTTTTCTGATTCAGCACAATGAATATACCATACTAGTCATTTCTGACCTGCCAAGTTTCACTGGATAGATCTGCTGGAAAACTTATCTGTCTTCCTTGTATGTTAAGGCTTTTTTTTTTTCCCTTGCTGCTTTCACGATACTTTCCTTGCCTGAGTATTTTATGAATTTGACTATGACATACCTTTTTGATGGTCGGTTTTTTTTGAATCTTGTGGGGAGTCCTCTGTGCTTCCTGAATTTTGATGTCTGTGTCTTTCCTCAGGTTAGGAAAGTTTTACCCTATGATTTGCTCCCATAACTCTTCTACATCTTTTTCCTTCTTTTCATATTCTGGGACTCTTATGATTCTGATGCTGTTCTTTTTAAACAAATTACTGATTTCTCTTATTCTTAAATTGTGCTCTTTTGCCTTCATCTCCCTCTTTTTTTCTGTTTCATTATTCTCCATAATTTTGCCCTCTATATTGCTGATTCACTGTTCTGCCTTATCCACCCTTGCCTCCGTGGCACCCATTCAGATTGCAGATCAGTTATAGCACTTTTTATTTCATTGCAACTAGCTTTTACTTCCTTTATCTCCAAAGGGAAGGATTCTAATATATTTTTGACCCCAGATGGTATTCTTATTATTGTGATTCTAAATTCTCACTTAGACATCTCACCTGTATCTGTGTTGGTTAAATCCCTGATTGTCATTTCTTCCTGTTCTTTCTTTTGGGGTGAATTCCTTCATTTCATAATTTTGAATGAAGAAAAGGAATTAATAAGGTAAAAAATTTAAAACTGAAAAATTGAGAACAACACACACACATAAAATCAAATAAATGATGCTAGATTCTAGGTGTGTTTTGCTCTGGCTATTGAAAGGGAAAAAAGGGGATTGATTAGAGAAAAAAAGGGGAAAAGGAAAGAAAAATAAATAATAAATAAATAAACTGTTTTAAAATTTGAGAAAATGAATACAATTAAATAGAATAACTTGAAATTATTAAAGTAAAATATAATATTAAAAATTTACAAAAAAGGAGGGGAGGGGCAAGATTACAGAGAAGTAGGGAACTCCGTACATTCCACTTGCCCCCATATCTCACACAGAGAAGGCCTGAAGCCTTAGGAACCCATACGTAATCCAGGAGTTTGGGAGCAAAAGGAGACAAAGTCCCCCTGAGAAAACCTTCTAATGTAAGTGCAAACTGGGGAAGATAGAATCCGGCTGGGACCAGAGACACAGAGGGACGGGGGTGATCCCCCTCTGCAGGGAGTTTAGAGGGGATACAGAGTGGTCAAAACTGCTCAAGACACTGTCCCTGTCTTTGGGGAACAGAAAAACCTCCGCTGAGGACACAGAGGGATCTGGTTTCCTGCTCTCTACCTGACCCTAGGTGAGACGCACTTGACCCAGGCTACCCCGGGGAAACTGCTCCTTGCGTGCCAACTCGACCTGGAGAGGACATGCGACGGCTGCGTCTTTGTGCTTCTGGCTGGGCTGGATCCCTAGAGGGGAGGCGAAGGGCTTAACATTGGGAGATTTGCCCACAAGGTCGTGTTTCGGGCGACGAGACACAAAGGGACCCAGTCTCTTGCTCTCCACCTGACCCTGGGCAGGACGCACTCGTCCAAGGTGACCCCAGGATGAAACTGTTCCTCGCTCGCCAACTTGACCTAGAGGAAACGGGAGCAGTGGCTTCTGGATCAGTCCCCAGGGGGAATGCAAGAGGCTTGGGACTGCCCTGAGGGGATCGCCTGCGAGTTTGTGTCTCTGGCAATTTCAGAGGGCGCGTGGACTGTGATCTGGAAACAAGGACTGGCCTGGGATATAGAGCGTGACCCACCTTGGCTGTGCCCCCAGCACAGGGAGTTTACATACCCAAAAAAGTGAGTTGCAGCGTTTGGTTCAAGAAGGGCCTGGAGCTCCACCACTCTTCTGCACCAAACCACCAAGGCATGACTCCCGTAGGATGCATTGGATCAAACCACGCCCAAAATTTTTTACCTGAGCACTGCCCTGATTAATTCTGGTCACTGGCTTGCTTAAACAGTCACATTTAATCCATTTTCTAGACGTAAATTCTACATCTATCCGCTTTTTCATATCTTTCAGGAGTAACCAGACTATATACTTTCTCTAGATAACATCATCGTCATTTCTTTCACTTCTTCAACCATATTCCACTCTTTCGCTCTTTGAAAAAAGCTTCTTATTCCTTCTGCCTGCTCATTTCATTTCCAATTATGCCTCATCCCTGCTTGTCATTTCTCTCTTTATCTATGCTCTTCAACCAGCACTGCATAAAACCGGCTACTTATTTGTAGCTAGGAAGTCTGGTTATTTGCTTTAAACTGTTCTTTGTCTATTCGGTTTCTTATTATTTTCCTTTTCTTTTCTTCTTTTTTTCTTTTTTATATATTTTTATTTTCTATTATTCGCTTTCCCTCATCCCTCTTTTCTCTTTACTTTTCCGTTTCCCCTTTTGGTTTGCGTGTTTTTTTGGATTTGTCCGTGCGTTTGTTTGCCTTTGATCCCTGTGTGTTGGTCTGTCTCTTTTCTTCTCCAGGGCTACTCAAGAAACAAGCCAAAGTACACATGGTGGAGAGTCCCAAATACCACTACAAGTAGGAAAATAAAATAACTAGGGTTTCAACAAGAGAGACCAAGAGATACCATTCAAAGAACATTTTCTGAACGGATAAGCCCTGGATAGTCAAAGAGCCTTCTTGTGTACAGCAGCGCTCACAGGAGCAGAGAGCATAACAAGCTTTTACAACTAACAAGAGATAGAAAGCTAACCAAAATAACGAAACGAAAGAGCTCTCATCCAAAGAAACTCCGGTAAGAATTGATAGCTAAAGAATTTCACAAAACAGTTATAAAAAACAAAACTGAACAATCTTTTAGATCAATAATCATAAAATTGATCACTGGGCTTGAAAAATGCATGGAGGACATAAAAGAAACTATGGTTACAAACAGCATGGAGCTTAAAAATAGTTATGATGAATTAAAACATGCGATAAATGGAGGCATTTAATAATACACTGGAGGCATCTAATGCACGGATTGAAGAAGCAGAAAGGAGAATAAGCAATTTAGAAGGCACTATTATAGAAAAAGAAGAAACTGAGAAAAAAAAGAGATAAACTGATCCAGGAACAAGAAAGAAGATTTTGAGATCTCAGTGATACAATCAAACAAAACAATATTCATATTATAGGAATCCCAGAAGAAGAAGAGAGAGGGAAAGGTGCTGAAAGAGTCTTGGAACAAATTATAGCTGAGAACTTCCCCAACATGGGGAGTGAGTTAGACGTTGAAATTTAAGAGGCACAGAGAACTCCCCGCAGACGTTATTTGAATCGATTTTCTGCATCATAGTGAAAGTGGCAAAATATAAGGACAAACATAGAATTTTGAAAGCAGTTAGGGGGAAAATGGCCCTAGAACACAAAGGGATACCTATCAGAGAGGTGACAGACCTATATACTGAAACTTGGAAGGCCAGAAAGGAATGGCAAGAGATCTTCAAGGTGATGAACAGAAAAGATATGCAGCCAAGAATCCTCTATCCAGCAAACCTGTCACTCAGAATAGAAGGAGAGATAAAAGTTTTTCCTAATGAATGAAAATTGAAAGAATTTGTCACAATAAACCAGCTCTACAAGAAATCCTGAGAGGGAACTTCTGATGGAAATGTTGCATGGAATGCAAGATGCCAGAGACACAGAAGCATAAATCCCACAAATGACGCAATGACTCTAAACCTGTACATTTGAATAATGACACTGAATTTAAAGGGACTAAATACCCCAATCAAAAGACATAGGGTAGCAGAAAGGATAAAAACACAAAATCTGTCTATTTTCCATCTACGAGAAACGCATTGTAGACCTCAGATTGAAAGGAAGGAGATGAGGATATATCTATTATGCTACTGGAAGTAAAAACAAAAAAGTTGCAGTGGCTATAGTTGTTTAGGACAAACTGGACTTTAATGTAAAGACAGTAAAAAGGGATGAAGAAGGGAATTATATAATAATCAAAAGGTATGTAAATCAGGAAGAGCTAACAATTATAAATGTCTACGCACCAAATATTGGAGCACTTAAATACATAAAACAATTAATCACAAACAGAAACAATTTTAGCTATATGAATGTGCTAATAGCTGGAACTTTAATGCTCTACTTACAGAAATTGACAGATCAACTAGACAGAAAATCAATAAAAACAAAATGCACTTAGATGACACATTGGACCAGATGTATTAGACAGGTGTATTTAGAACTCTACATCCAGAGTCAATTGAATTCACATTCTTCCAAAGTGCGTATGGCACAGTCACCAAGATATATCACAGACTGGGACATAAAGCAGCCCTAAATAAATATAAAAGAATTTAGATCATACCATGCACACTTTCAGATCACAATGCTATGAAACTCGAAATCAATCACAGGAAAAAGTCTGGAAAAACCCCAAAAACATGGAGGCTAAAGAACCCCTGACTCATGAACAAATGGGGCAAACAGGCAATTAGAGAAGATTTTCAAATACATGGAAACAATGAAAATTATAATACAACAATCCAAACTCTATGGGATGCGGTGAAACCAGTCCTAAGAGGAAAGTACATTGCACTCCAGGCATATTTCAAGAAATTAGAAAAAGTACAAGTACAAAACCTAACAGGGCACCTAAACCTACTAGAGGGAGAGCAACAAGAGCAACCCAAACACAGTAGACGAAGAGAAATAAAAAAATCAGGGCAGAAAGAAACAATATAGAAATCAATGAAACAGTTGAACAGATCAATGAAACCAAGAGTTGGATTTGAAAATATAAAACAAATTGACAAACCTTTAGCCAGACTTCTCAAAAAGAAAAGAGAGAGCACCCAAATAGACAAAATCATGAATGAGAATGGACTTCTTACAACCAACCCCTCAGAAATCCGAGCAATTATCAGGGAATACAATGAAAACTATATGCCAACAAACTGGACAACTTAGAAGAAATGGACAAATTCCTAAACACAGACTCACTACCAAAATTCACACCAGAAGAGATAGAAAACCTGAACAGAACCATAACAAGGGAAGAAATGATATACGTTATCATAAAGCTCCCGACAAATAAGAGCCCTGACCCAGATGGCTTCCCTTGGGAATTATACCAGACATTTGAAACAGAATTAATACCCATTCTACTCAACCTATTCCAAAAAATAGAAATCAAAGGAAAACCTCCGGACTCATTCTCCAAAGCCAGCATCATTTTGATTCCCGAGCCAGACAGAGACCCAGCTAAAAGGAGAACTACAGGCCATATCCTTGATTAATACAGATGCAGAAATCCTCAAGAATATACTTTTAAATCAAATGCAACAGCACATAAAAAGAATTATCCACCAAGATCAAGTGGGATTCATTCTTGGATTACAGGGCTGGTTCAATATTCACAAATCAATCAATGTGATATATCACATCAACAAAAGAAAAGATAAAAGCCATATGATCCTGTAGATAGATGCAGACAAAGCATTTGAGAAAATACAGCATCCCTTCTTAATAAATACCCTCAAGACAGTCGGGATTGAAGTAACTTACTTAAAATTCATAAAAGCCACCTATGAGAAGCCCTCAGCTAACATCATCCTCAAAGGGGAAAAACTGAGAGTTTTCCCCCTGAGATCAGGAACACGACAGGGATGTCCACTCTCACCACTGTTGTTTATAATAGTGCTGGAAGTCTTAGCATCAATCATCATACAACAAAAGGAAATCAAAAGCATCAGATTGGCAAAGAAGAAGTCAAATTTTCACTTTTTGCAGATGATATGATACTCTACATAGAAAACCCGGCTGACTCCACCAAAAGCTTGCTAGAACTGATCCAAGAATTCATCAAAGTTGCAGGGTACAAAATGAATGTACAGAAACCATTTGCATTTTTATACACCAAAAATTAAGCAACAGAAATAGAAATCAAGAAATGGATCCCATTCACAACTGCACAAAAAACCATAAAGTATCTAGGAATAAACTTAACCAAGGATACAAGAGATCTGTATGATGAAAACTAAGGAAAACTTATAAAGGAAATTGGAAAAGACACAAAGAAATGGAAAAATATTCCATGCTCATGGATTGGAAGAATAAATATAGTTAGAATGCCATTATTATCCAAGGCAATCTATAAATTCAATGCAATTCCAATCAAAATTGCACCAGCATACTTCTCAAAACTACAATAAATTATCCTAAAATGTGTATGGAACCACAAGACTCCGAATAGCGAAAGTCATATTGAAGAAGAAAACCAAAATGGGGTATCACTATCCCAGACTTTAGTCTCTACTAGCAAAGCTGTCATCATCAAGACAGTATGGTATTGTCACAAATACAGACACATAGACCAATGGAATAGAATTGAGAACTCAGAATTGGACCCAAAAGTATACAGTCAACCAATCTTTGATAAAGCAGAAAAGAGTGTCCAATGATAAAAAGACAGCCTCTTTAACATATGGAGCTGGGAGAATTGGATAGCAACATGCAGAAGAATGAAACTAGATCATTTTCTAACACCATATACAAAAATACACTCCAAATGGATAAAGGACCTGAACATGAGACAGGAAACCATCAAAACCCTAGAGGAGAAAGCAGGAAACAACCTCCTTGACCTCCAATGCAGCAATTTCTTCCTTAACATATCCCCAAAAGCAAAACAATCAAGAGCAAAAAGAATCTATTGGACGTCATCAAGATTAAAAGCTTCTGCATGGCAAAGAAACATTCCATAAAACTAATAGGCCACCGATGGAAAGGAAAAATTTAGCTGCAAATGACATATCAGATAAAGGGTCAATATCCCCATGGTCCTCCGTTAAGTTCTTTCTCATCCTCCTATACGTGCCGCATATGATATTTGTCCTTCTACAACTGACATATTTCGCTCAGCATAACACCCTCAAGGTCCATCCATGTTGCTACACATGGCCCGATTTCATTCTTTCTCATTGACATGTAGTATTCCATCGCATAGACAAAACACATCTTCTTGATCCATTCATCTGTTGATGGACACTTAGGCTCTTTCCATGTTTTGGCTATTGTTGAGATGCTGCTGTGAACATTGGGGTCCATGTTCTCCTATGCATCAGCACTGCTATATCACTTGGGTAAATTCTTAGCAGTGCTATTGCTGGGTCGTATGGGAGTGCTATTGTTAATTTTTCTGAGCAATCTTCACACTGTTTTCCAGAAGGGCTTGACCAGTTTACATTCCACTAACAGTGTAAGAGGGTGCCCGTGTCTTCACATCCTCACTAGCATCTAGAGTCCTCTAAACTGCACATTTTAGCCACTCTGGCTGGTGTGAGGTGGTATCTAAGTGCAATTTTGATTTGTATATCGCTGATGAGGAAGGATGCTGAGCATCGTTTCATGTGTCTGTTGGCATCTGGATGTCCACTTTGGAGAAGCTTCTGTTCATATCTTCTGCCCATTTCTTCACTGGGTTGTTTGTTTTTCAGCTGCGGAGCATGGTGAGTTCCTTATAGATTTTGGATATTAACCCTTTATCTGATATGTCATTTGCAACTATCTTTTCCAATTCTTTTATTTGCCTATTTGTTTTATGGATTGTCTCCTCTGCCGTGCAGAAGCTCTTAATCTTGATGAGGTCCCAATTGTTTATTTTTGCACTTGATTCTTTTGCTTTTGGGGATGTGTCAAGTACCAATTGCTGCAGTGTAGGTCAAGGAGTTTGTTTCCTGCTTTCTCCTCTAGGGTTTTGATGGTTTCCTGTCTCACGTTCAGGTCCTTTATCCATTTTGAGTGTATTTTTGTGTTTGTGTGAGAAAATGATCTAGTTTCATTCTTCTGCATGTTGCTGTCCAGTTCTCCCAGCACCATCTGTTAAAGAAGCTGTCTTTTTTCTATTGGATACTCTTTCCTGCTTTGTCAAAGATTAGTTGGCTGTATACTTTTGGGTCCACTTCTGAGTTCTCAATTCTATTCCATTGGTCTGTGTGTCTGTTTTTGTGCCAATACCATACTGTCTTGATGATGACAGCTTTGTAGTAGAGGCTAAAGTCTGGGATGGTGATCCCTCCCGTTTTGGTTTTATTTTTCAGGATTACTTTGGCTATTCGGGGTCTTTTGTGGTTCCATACACATTTGAGGATAGTTTGTTCTAGTTTTGAGAAGTATGCTGGTGCAATTTTGATTGGAATTGCATTGAATGTGTAGAGTGCTTTAGGTAGTAATGACATCTTAACTATATTTATTCTTCCTATCCATGAGCATGGAATGTTTTTCCATTTCTTTGTGTCTTCTTCAATTTCCTTCATAAGTTTTCTATAGTTTTCATCATACAGATCTCTTATATCCTTGGTTAGGTTTATCCCTAGGTACTTTATGGTTTTTTGTGCAATTGTGAATAGGATCAGTTTCTTGATTTCTCTTTCTGTTGCTTCATTGTAGGTGTATAAAAATGCGATCGATTTCTGTACTTTGATTTTGTACCCTGATACATTGATGAATTTTTGCATCAGTTCTATTACCCTACTGGTGGAGTCTGCCCGGTTTTCTATGTAGTGTATCAGGTCATCTGCGAAAAGAGAAACTTTGACTTCTTCTTTGCCAATCTGATGCCTTTGATTTCCGTTTATTGTCTGATGGCTGATGCTAGGACTTCCAGCACTATGTTAAACTACAGTGGTGAGAGTGGACATCCCTCTCGTGTTCCTGTTCTCAGAGGGAAAGCTCTCAGTTTTCCCCGTTGAGGATGATGTTAGCTGAGGGGTTCTCATAGATGGCTTTCATATGTTTAATTAAGTTTATTTTATCCCGACATTCTCTAGGGTCTTTATTAAGAAGGGATGCAGTATTTTGTTACATGCTTTTTCTCCATCTGTCGACAGGATCATATGGTTTTTATCTTTTCTTTTTCTTATGTAATGTATCACATTGATTTGCGAATATTTACCAGGCCTGTAACTCAGGAATGAATCCTGCTTCATCTTCATGGATAATTCTTTTTATGTGCTGTTGGATTCGATTTGCAAGTATCTTGTTGAGCATTTTTGCATCCGTATTCATCAAGGATATTGTCCTGTAGTTCTTATTTTTTTGCTGGATCTCTGTCTGACTTGGGAATCAGAGTGATGCTGGCTTCATAATTTGAGTCTGGAAGTTTTCTTTCGATTTCTAGTTTTTGGAATAGCTTTTGAAGAATGGGTATTAATTCTGTTTTAAATGTCTGGTATAATTCCCCAGGAAAGCCATCACGTCCAGGGCTCTTATTTTTTGGGAGATTTTTGATAATTAATTCAATTTCTTCTCTATTTATGGGTCTGTTCAGATTTTCTATCTCTTCCTCTGTGAATTTTGGACGTGAGTGTGTGTTTAGGAATTTGTCCATTTCTTCTAAGTTGTCCAGTTTGTTGGCATATAGTTTTTCATAGTATTCCTGATAATTGCTCATATTTCTGAGGGTTTGTTTGTAATAAGTCCATTTTCATTCATGATTTTGTCTATTTGGGTGCTGTCTCTTTCCTTTTTGAGAAGCCTGAATACAGTGTTGTCAATTTGGTTAATACTTCCAGAAAAACAACTCTTGGTTTCATTGATCTGTTTAATTGTTTCTTTGGTCTCTATGCTGTTTATTTTTGCTCTGATTTTTACTATTTCTCTTCTTCTACTGGGTTTGGCGTGCTCTTGTTGCTCTGCCTCTAGTTCCTTTATGTGAGCTGTTAGATTTGGCACTTGAGCTTTTTCTAATTTATTGAAATAGGCCTGGAGTGCAATGTCTTTTTAGGACTGCCTTTGCCGCTTCCCATAGAGTTTGGATTTTTGTATTTGAATTTTCATTTGTTTCCATATATTTTTAATTTTCTCTCTAATTGCCTGATATGATATGGATATTGTTCCGTTTAATTGTATCGCTGAATTCTCAAACTCTACTTTCATGTTCCTGCATCAGTTTGTCTCTCTTTTACTCAGTTTCTTCTTTTTCTATCATAGTGTTTTCTAAACCACTTATTCTCCTTTCTACCTCTTCTATCCATGTACTGGACGCCTCCAGTTTATTATGTATCTCATTGATTGTATTTTTTAATTCACCGTAATTATTTTGAAGCTCCATAGTGTTTGTAGCCATACTTTATCCGATGTCCTCCATGCTATTTTCAAGCCCGGTGATTAATTTCATGATTATTGTTCTAAATTTTTGTTCAGTTATGTTATATATATATGTTTTGGTCAGTTCTCTAGCTGTTCTATCTTTCTGGAGTCTCTTTGGAAGAGAGTTCTTCTGTTTCCTCATTTTGGATAGCTTTCTAACTCTTGTTACTTTTAAAAGCTTGTTATCCACTGGGCCCCTGCGAATTCTGCTGTATTAGAGAGCGCTCTTTTGTCTGTTCAGGCCTGTCTGTTCAGGAAGTGTTCTTTGGATGGTGTCTCTTGGTTTGTCTTGTTGAGCCTTTGGTTATTTTATTTCCTTACTGGTAGTGGTATTTGGGACTCTCCACCATGTGTAGTTTTTCTTGTTTCTTTAGGCATCCCTGGAAAAACAAAACAGACAGTCACAGAGGGAACACAGGTACACAAACACACAGACAAAACAAATAAACACGCAAAGCCAGGCTCAAGTAAAAACAGCTAAAACAACAAAAAAGCTATATGGAGGGGATGGGCGTGGTTTGTTGTAGGCAGGTCTTGTCTCCAATGTGTCCCCTGGCCTCCCTGAGGCCCCTCCTTGGTGACTGTGGGAAGAAGAATGGTGTCGCCCCAGTCCCTTCTCAACCAAGCATTGCAAATCACTTCTTCAGGCCCAATCTCCCTGTATTGAGGATGTAGCCAAGGTGGGCTGAGATCTATGCCCCACGACTCACCTTGTTACCGGGTCCCAGTCCGCGGGCTTTGTTATCCCACCATGAAGAGTCCCTCAGGTCACTGCTTCCCAGTTGCAGGGGTTGAGTGGGGGATGGGGGAAGTTTCGCAGCTGTTAGATCTGCTGGGGTCAAGCAGCGATATAACCCGACTGCGTTCATGGAATGTAGTAACTTCAGGTCCGCTGAGTCCACGTGGTAGCAGTGTGCCGCCACTTGTTTAGAGGGCCACTGTCGCGCGTGCCGCTGCAGCTTAACTGGGTGCCCGCACCTCTTCACCAGGTTGCTGCTGCCGCTTCAGCAGGCTGCTGTCACATGCGCTGCCGTCACTTCAACCAAGTGCCAGGACCGCCTCCACAGGCGTTGCTGCCAGTTCACTGGTTCGCAGCCATGGATGGTGCTGGGCACATGGCAGTTCTGTTTTTCCTTGTGCCTTCTGGGTCCAGGGGACCTAGTTTAAAGTCAGCACCACAGCCAGAGCCAGAAACCACTGTATTTCCAAGCCGAGGTTTTTTTCTTCTTTCCAGGAACGGTTCTATGAGCAATCTCAGCTTTTCTTTCCTTTCTTCTGGACTTGCAGTAGCTCACCACCTCTCTCTGGTTAATCACTCACCGCAGTTGCCAAACCATGAGAGACTCTTGAATGCTGACGACAAACTTAGGACTGATGGGTGTGGGGGGAAGAGGGGTGATGGAAATGGAGGATGGCACTTGTGGGGATGAGCACTGGGTGTTATATGGAAACCAACTTGACAATAAACTATTTGTAAAATAAATAAATTAATTAAAAATAAATAAGAAATAAGATTACCAAAAAAATAATGTTTGATAGTTGAAAAAAATAAAAAATTGAAATTTACAAAAAAGTAAAAATTTTTTGTCAAAAATTAAAGAAATATTTTAGTAAATATTGAATATAAAAATAAATTTTTTATCTGCCTGTATTCAAGTAAAGGAAAAGAAAGGAAAAAGAAAGGAAAACAGGAAACTGAATAGATGGACAAGCGAGCACATTGAAATTCAGTTGATATTACATCGTTTTCCCCTGGAAGTCAAACTACAAAGCACTTTAGAGTCGGTAAACTAAGCAGGCAGATAGATTTGTGTTGTTCCTGAAGTGGGAGGTTGGCTCCGTTGGGCGGGACTTAGTGTAATGACTCAATTCTCCACTTGATGGCACTGCTTAGCTTACAGGGCTGGATTGCTATGGTGCTTCTAGGTGTGTATGGGCATGCCCAGCGCTTGAAAATGGCATCACCCAACTAACAAGTCTAGTATCAGATCTTTGTGGTCTCCCCGACCAGGAAGTGAGCACCTGTCTTTTGTCTCTAGTTTCTGTCCATTCTCCTTTTTTACACAGTCCGTGACCACACCGTCAGGTTGCCAGACAGCACTTAGCTTCTGAATTTTATCTGAGATACAGCTGTGTTTCCGACCCTTCACTTTTGAGGGATTGTGGCTTGATCTGCTCAGATCCTCTGGGGAAGGGTCTTACGGAGCAATGGCTGGGTCCAGGCCGTACCCAGGAAGGTTCATGGCATCTTGCTGCTCCAATATCCAGAAACATGAGGCTGGGTTCCAGGCCACCCTGGAAAAAGTTCATGGCATCCTGTAGCAGCAATGTATCTGGGATTATAGGAAATCACATGTGGCTAGAGGAGCTCCTGGATCCACTCTTCTCCTTGAAGTTTACCCTTCCCACCAGAGCACCACTAGGTATTTGAGCTGCAGATTTTGAGGCTTTTAGCTCCCCCTATTTATAGAGTCTTAATGGAATTTAAGCCATCTCCTTTCTCCTTTCTCTCTTTTTAGTTCCGACCCTGTGGCTATTTCTACTTTTCCATTTTCTCTCTGGCTGCTTTTATGGGGGGTGCTTTCTCCATACTCTCTCCCCATCTCCATCCTTCTCCACAAGCGAAAACAACTCCCTCCCCTCCACAGCTCCTCTCTCCCCCAGTTCACCTCTCTATGCTGCATACCTGCTGAGTTCTGTGGTTCAGGTAGTGCAGAATGTTGTGTTAATCCTCAAATCAGTTTTCTAGGTGTGCAGGATGTTTTAGTGTTGATCTGGCTGTATTTCATGTATGTAAGAAAGAAAATATTTCCATGTTATTCTGCCATCTTGGTTCTCCCCTTGAGCATCTTTTTATATGTTTAAATCTGTATGTCTTCCTTTTGTCAAAAAAGGCTTTTTAAAATGTTTATTTATTTTTGAGAAAGAGATAGAACACAAATGGGGCAGGAGTTGAGAGAGGATGGGAGACACAGAATCCAAAGCATACTCGAGGTCTCAGCTGTCAACACAGCCCAATGCGGAGCTTCAACTCAAACTGTGAGATCACATACTGAGCCTACGTTGTACACTTAATTGGCTGAGCCATCAAGGCTCCCCTGTATGACTTCTTTTTTTTTAATTAATTTTTTTTTATTTCTAGGAGAGAGAGAGAGAGAGACAGCGTGAGCAGGGGAGGGTCAGAGAGAGAGGGAGTCACAGACTGAAACAGGCTCCAGGCTCTGAGCTGGCAGTCAGCACAGAGCCCAACGCGGGGCCCGAACCCACGAACCGCGAGATCATGACCTAAGCGAAAGTCGGACGCTTAACCGACTAAGCCACCCAGGCACCCCTATTCTGCCCATTTTTTAACTGGAATGTTTGTTTAGAGGGTTTCAAATTTGATAACTTCTTTATATATTTTGGATACTAACCCTTTACCTGATATGTCATTTGTAAGTATCTATTCCCATTCTGTAGTCATCATTTTAGTTTTATTGATGGTTTCCTTTGCTGTGCAGAAGATTTGAACTTCGATGAATTCCCATTAGTTCATTACATTGCTTTTGTTTCCCTTGCCTCCAAAGATGTGTCAGGTGCAAAGTGACCACAGTTGAGGTCAGATGTTTATACCTTTGTTCTCCTCTAAGATTTTTATTGTTTCCTGTCTCAGATATAGGTTTTTCATCCATTTGGAATTTATTTTCCTGTATGATGTAAAATTGCCCAGTTTCATTCTTCTGCATGTTGCTGTCCAGGTTGGCCAGCACCATTTGCTGAAGAGACTGTCTTCACTTCATTGGATACTCCTTCCTGCATTGTTGAAAATTAGTTGGCCATACATTTTTGGGTCCACTTCTGGGTTCTCTCTTCTGTTCCATTAATCTATGTATCAGTTTTTGTGTGAGTATCCTTCTGTCCTGATGAATACAGCTTTGTAATATAGTTTGAAGTCCAAAATTATGATGACTTCTGCTTTGCTTTTCTTTGTCAGTATCGCTTAGGCTATTTGGAACATTTTGTAGTTCTATACAACTTTGATTATTATTTTTTCTAGTTCTGCGAAAAATGCTGGTGGTGTTTTGATAGGGATTGCATTAAATATTTAGATTGTTTTGGGCAGTATAGACATTTTTAAAATGTTTGTCCTTCCATTCAATGAGCATAGAATCTTTTTCCATATCTTTTGCCATCTTCAATTTATTTCATAACCATTTTATACTTTTTGAAGTACAGATCTTTTACCTCATTGGTTAGGTTTGTTCTTAGGTATGCTATGGTTTTTGATGCAATAGTAAATGAGACTTATTTCTTGATTAGCCTTTCTGCTTCTTCATTAATGATGTATAGAAACACAGCAGATTTCTGTACATGGATTTTATATCCTTTGACTTTACAGAATTCATGTATTGGTTCTAGGAGATTTTTTTATTTTGTTTTGTTTTTTGGTGGAGGCTTTCAAATTTCCACATACAGTATCATGCTCCCCACAAAGAATGAAAGTTTGAATATTCCTTGCCAATTTGGATGCCATTTATTTCTTTTTGTTGTCTCATTTCTCAGGGTTAGACTTCCAGAACTACGTTCAGTAGTAATGGTGAGAGTGGACATCCCTGGCTTATTCCTGATTGTAGAGGAAAAGCCTTCAGTTTCTCCCCGTTGAGGATGATATTAGTTCTGAGTCTCTCATATATGATCTTTCTTATGTTCAAATATGTTCCATTTATCCCTAATTTTTTGTATTTTTTTAATTTAAATTCAAGTCAGTTAATATATAGTGTAGTAATATTTTCAGGACTGAAATTTAATGATACCCAGTACTCATCCCAGCAAGGACCCTCTTTAATGCCCCTTACCCATTTAATCCACCCCTGCACCCACCTCCCCTTCAGCAACCCTCAGTTCTTTCGATGATTTTTCTCTCTGATGATTTTTCTCTCATTCCCTTTTTATCTTATTGTGTTTTCTTTCCCTTTACTTATCTTTTTTATGGCTGAGTAATATTGCATTGTGTATTGTGTACATAACACATCTTCTTTATCCATTCATCAGTCAATGAAGACTTGGGCATTTTCCATAATTTGGCTATTGTTGGTAACATTGGTATAAACATCTGGGTGTATGTGCCTCTTCAGTTTAGCATTTTGTATCCACTGGATAAAAACCAGTGAAATTGTTGGGTCATAGGGTAATTCTATTTTAAAATTTTTGAGGAATGTATATACTGTTTTCCAGACTGACTAGATCAGTTTTCTTCCCAACCACAGTGCAAAAGGGTTCCCCTTTCCTGACATCCTCGCCAACATGTGTTGCTTCCCGAGTTTTTAACTTCAGCCATTCTGACAAGTGTGAGGTGATATCTCATTGTGGCTTTGATTTACATTTCCCTGATGATGAGTGATGTTGAGCATCTTTTCATGTGGCTGTTAGCCATCTGAATGTCTTTTTTTGGAGAAGTATCTAAATTTGTCTTCTGCCTATTTCTTTACTGGATTATTTGCCTTAGGTGTTGTGATTGATAAATTCTTTATAGATTTTGGATAGTAGCTTTTATGTAATATGTCATTTCCAAATATCTTCTCCCATTATGTCAGATGCCTTTTAGTTTTGTTGATTATTTCCTTCATTGTGTAGAATTTTTTATCTTGATTAGGTTCCAATAATTCATTTTTGCTTTTGTTTCCCTTGTTTAGGTAGGCATGTCTAGTAAGATTTGACTTTAGCTAAGGTTAAAGAGTTTGCTGCCTGTTTTCTCTTGGAGGATTTTGAAGATTTCCTGTCTCATATTTAGGTCTTAAATCCATTTGTAAATTGTGTGTGTGTGTGTGTGTGTGTGTGTGTGTGTGTGTGTGTGTGTATGGTGTAATAAAGTGGTCTTGTATCTTTATTCTCCATTTCACTATCCAGTTTTCCCAGGACCATTTGCTGAAGAGACTGGCTTTTTTCCATTTGGATATTCTTTACCACTTTGGGGAAGATTAGTTGGTCATAGATGTGTGGGTCCATTTATGAGTTCTCTATTCTGTTCCATTGACCCATGTGCCTGTTTTTGTGTCAATACCATACAATCTTGATGATTATAGCTTTGTAGTACAGTTTAAAGTCCAGAATTGTGATGCATCCAACTTTGGTTTTCTTTTTCAACATTATTTTGACTATTCAGGGTCTTTCCTGGTTCCATACAAATTTTAGAATTGTTCCTTCAAGCTCTGTGAAGAATCTTTGTGTTATGTTGATAGGGATTTCATTGAATGGGTAGATTGCTTTGGGTAGTATAGACATTTTAGAAATATTTGTTTTTCCAATCCATGATCATTGAATGTTTTCCCATTTATTTGTATTTTCTTCAATTTCCTTCACAAGTATTCTATAGTTTTCGGCATACAGATCTTTTATCTCTTTGGTAAAGTTTATTCCTAGGTATCATATGTGATTTAGTGCAATTGTAAATGGATAAATGCCTTGATTTCTCTATGTGCTGCTTCATGATTGATATACAGAAATGCAACACATTTCTGTACATTGACTTTGTTTCCTGAGACTTTATTGAATCCATGTATAAGTTTCAGCAATATTTTGGTGGAGTCTGTGGATTTTCCACATAGACTATCATATCATCTGCAAAGAAGTATAGTTTGACTTCTTTCTTGACAATTTGGATGTGTTTTATTTCTTTTTATTGTCTGATTTCAGAGGTTATGAATTCCATTACTATGATGAACAGTCGTGAGAGTGAACATCCCTGTTGTGTTCCTGATCTCAGGGGGAAAGCTTTCAGTTTTTCCCCTTTGAGGATGACATTATTAGTGAGTCTTTCATATATGGTCTTTATGATCTTGAGGTATTTTCTTTCAATCCATATTTTCTGGAAGGTTTTTTTTTATCAAGAATGGATGCTTTATTTTGTCAAATGCCTTTTCTGCATCTACTGAGAGGATTATGTGGTTCTTTTATTTTATTTATGTGGTTTATCATGTTGATTTATTTGTGGATATTGAGCCATCCCTGTAGCCCAGGAATAAAACCCAGTTGATCATGGTAAATAATTATTTTACTATATTGTCGGATTCAATTTGATAGTACCTTGTTGAGATATTCTGGATCTATATTCTTCAGGAATTTAGTCTGTAATTCATTTTTTTTAGTGAGATCTTTGGCTGTTATTGAAAACAAGGTAATTCTGGTCACATAGAATGAGTTTGGAAAAATTTTTTTCCATTTCTATTTTATGGAACAGTTTGAGAAGAACAGGTTTTAACTCTTCTTTAAATGTCTGGTGGAATTCCTCTGAGAAGCCATCTGATCATGTACTTTTAATTTTTAGGAGATTTTTGACCACTGATTCAATTTCTTTGCTGGTTATGAGTCTGTTCAAATTTTCTATTTCTTCCTGTTTCAGTTTTTGTGGTTTGTATGTTTCCAGGAATTTATCCATTTCTTCCAGATTACTGAGTTTGTTGCCATGTAAGTTTTCATAATACTCTCTTATCATTGTTTGTAATTCTGTAGTGTTGGTTGTGAGCTCTTTCTTTCATAATATTATTTATTATGATACTTTTTCCTTTCTTCTGATAAATTTGGCAAAGGGTTTATTAATTTCGCTAATTGTTTCAATGAACCATCTCTTCATTTTGTTGATGTGTTCTACATTTCTTGTTTGTTTAATTCTGTATAATATACTTCTGTTCTAATCTTTATTATTTCCATTCTTCTGGCTATAGCCTTCATTTATTTTTCCTTTCCTACCTCCTTTTAGGGTAAGGTTAAGTTGTGTATTTGAGACTTTTCTTGCTTCTTTAAGTAGGACTGTATTACAATATACATGTCTCTTATGTACTTTTGCTACATCCCAAATGTTTGCACTCTAATGTTTTCATTTTCATTACTTCCATGTATTTTATGTCTTCTCTTATTTTCTACTTTGCTCCCTTGTTCTTGAGTAGAATGTTCTTTTAACCTCCTTGTATTTGTGGTATTTAATTTTTTCCCTTGTGATTCACTTCAAATTTCATTTAATTGTGGTAAAAAATATGCATGGTATGGGGGCGCCTGGGTGGCTCAGTTGGTTAAGCGTCCGACTTCAGCTCAGGTCATGATCTCATGTTTCGTGGGTTCGAGCCCCGCATCAGGCTCTGTGCTGACAGCTAGCTCAGAGCCTGGAGACTGCTTCAGATTCTGTATCTCTCTCTCTCTTGACCCTCCCTTGCTCACGCTGTCTCTCTCTCTCTCTCAGAAATAAATTAAATAAAACATTAAAAATATGCATGGTATGATCTCAATCTTATTATATTTCTTGACAGCTGTTTGTTACCCAGTATGTGATCTTTTCTGGAGAATGTTCCATGTGCACTTGAAAAGAATGCGCATTCTGGTTTTTAAGATAAAATGTTCAGAAAACACCCGTTATGTCTGCCAGGTCACTGTGTCATTCAAAGCCATTGTTTCCTTGTTGATTTTCTTCTTAGATGGTCTATCCTTTGCTGTTTGTGGGGTATTGAGTTCTCCTACTATTATGTTATTATTAACAATGAGTTTCTTTATTTTTGTGATTAATTGATTTATATATATGAGTGTCCTTATTTTACACTGGGACATAAATATTTGCAATTGTTAGGTCTTCTTGATAGATAGAAACTTCATTATGATATAATGCCCTTCTTTGTCTCTTATTACATTCTTTGCTTTATAATCTAGTTTGTCGGATATAAGTATGGCTACTCTGGCTTTCTTTTGATGTCCTTTAGGATGTTAGATGGTTCTTCATTCCCTCACTTTCAATCTGCAGGTGTCTTTATGTCTAAAATTGGTCTTTTGTATGCAGCATATAGATGGTTCTCTTTAATAATAATAATACTTATTATTATTATTATTAATTTTGATATCCCTGTCTTTTGATTCGAGCATTTAGTCCATTTATATTTAGAGTGATTATTCAAAAAATGTATTTAGTGTAATTGTATTACCTGTAGAGTTCATGTTTCTGGTGATGTTCTCTGTTCTTTTCTAGTCTTTTTTCTTTTGGTCTTTCTTTCCTTTCCCATTCAATGAGTGTCCTTTAATCTTTCTTGGAAGAGTGGTTTAGTGGTCATGAACCCATTTAGTTTTTGCTTCTCTGGGAATTATTTATTTTTCCTTTTATTCTAAATGATAATCTTGCTGAATAGAGTATTTCCACTGTTGTAGTTGAGCCCTACAACTGCATCCTCACTACCCACACTACCTTAGAGCACTCTGATTGTGCCTTTATGGTAGACAACGAGGCCATTTATGACATCTGTCATAGAAACCTCGATATTGAATGCCCAACCTACACTAACCTTAACCGCCTTATGAGCCATGTTGTGTCCTCCATCACTGCTTCCCTCAGATTTAATGGAGCCCTGAGTGTCCATCTGACAGAATTCCAGTCCAAACTGGTGCCCTATCCCCGCATCCACTTCCCTCTGGCCACATATGCCCTTGTCATCTCTGCTGAGAAAACCTACCATGAATAGCTTTCTGTGGCAGAGCTCACCAATGCATGCTTTGAGCCAGCCAACCAGATGGTGAAATGTGACCCTCGCCATGGTAAATACATGGCTTGCTGCCTGTTGTACCGTGGCGACGTGGTTCCCAAAGATGTCAGTGCTGCCACTGCCACCACCAAGACCAAGCGAAGCATCTGGTTTGTGGACTGGTGCCGCACTGGCTTCAAAGTCAGCATTAATTCCCAACTTACCACGTAAATGTACCATGCCACTCTTTTCTGGCCTGCCAATTTTCTGTAGCTAGATCACTTGAAAATCTGATCTGTCTTCTTTTGTAGGTTAAGGACTTTTTTCCCTAGCTGCTTTCAGGAATCTTTCCTTTTCTATGTATTTTATCAGCTTGATTGTTATATGCTTGGTGATGGCGACCTTTTGTTCAATTTCGTGGGTATTCTGTATGCTTCTTGGGTTTTGACATGTTTTCTACCTTAGATTAGGGAATTTTCGTAGCTATAATTCACTCAAATAAGCTTTCTGTCCCCTTTTCTCTCTCTTCTTCTGGAACTTCTATGATATAAATGTTATGTTTTAACAAGTCACAGAGTTCACTTAGTGTATATTTGTGATCCAATAACTTTCTTTGTTGTTTTTTGCTTCATTCTTTTCTATATTTGTATGTTGTATATCATTGATCCATTCCTCTGATTTGTTAATGTTTGTCTAGGAATCCAGTCAGGTTAACACCTTAGTTATAAAATTTTTAATTTTTGACTTGAGTAGTTTTTAGTTCTTTTATTCTCTGCAGTAAAGCATATCCCAGCGTTTTCTATGCTTTCCTGAAGCCCAGCTAGTATCTTTGTAATTGTTTTAAATTCTGGTTCAGTCATCATATTTATATCTGTATTGATTAAATCCTTGGCCATGACTTTTTCCTGTTCTTTTGGGGGGGGTTAATTCTCCTGTTTTATCATTTTGTATAGGTCACTGCTTATTTTGTGTCATTGGTAAAAAGCCTCCTTATAGTCCTGCTCCTGTGAGTAGTGGCTATATTAAGCAGAGGTCCTAAATAAATAAATAATTAATTAATTAAAGCTAGATCTTATTCCCTCTAGAGCTGAATCTTTGCAGCATTCTATGACCAGTAGACTCGTCATGCGTGGGTTTTATGCTGGTTTTATGTGGTCGAGTTTGTTGTCTTGATTCTCAGGTGAACTTGCCCTAGTTAAGATGCACCTACAGGGTACAAAGCAGTGGCATTTAGTGTCAGTGGCTCTGGTCTCCACTGAATTGTGCTGTGTTGCTCACTGAATTTGGTCGTGCTTATGAGCGGATGTGGGAGTGGGAAATAATGTTGCCCCACTCTCTCATTCCCAGAGCAGGGAGTGTCCATCCACTCTTCACATTCACAGAAGAGTGAACAATCTCCTTTATTTTGTCCCTGGATTCCTTCAGATCCCTGCCTTCACACTGTGTTTGATGTATCTTTCTGCCAGGCAACACAGTACTCTTGTGTTTTATCTCAAATGCATGGCTGGGTTCCAAAACTTGAAGCTCCAAACTTTAGGGACTTGCCATTCATGGCCCCATGTTGTTCCTTTTGGGGAGGGACTTGTCATGCTGTGACTGGTGCCAGTTCACACAGTCATGTAGTGGAGTTTATGTTGAAACACAGCAAAAAGCTGGAACCAAGGTTTGTTGCCCTCAGCAGGTGTATCTGTTATTATGCTAATAAGCGTGCCATATATCGGCAACCACCAGTTCTTCTGTCCCCAGAGAGGCCATGCCACCTCTCCCAAATGCACTACAGGAGGGGTACTAGGGGGATCCTCAAGCTATGCTGTCCATTCATAGGCCTCTGCCCTGCTTCCCCACAGAAACACTACTATGCATACCAGTCTCAACCCAGTGGCATGGACTTATCAAATTCAGAATTTATGCTCCAATATTTGTAAAAATCTTGCAGTATTCAGCTGTTCTAGTTTTCCCAGTCAATGGTTTTGAGGAAGGAGTTCTCATGTGTAATTCCTTGTGTGTCACCTTCTCTCTGTTTCTCTCTGTATCACTCACTGTTTCCTCTCTCCAAGGTCAAAGTCCCTTTCCCTCCACAGCACCTGCAATTATTTTCTTCCCAGAATGATGTCTCTGCCCCTCCTACCTTCCACGATGTGGCTTTTTTCCTCTCTCTCTAGTTTTGCAGTTTTTTCTCTCACCATTCAGATTGATCTCTTGGGTTTTTGAAATGTTTTGATATTTATCTATCTATGTTCTAAGGATGAGACAAGTCTAGGGTCCTTTAACTCAATCATTTATCCCCTCTCTTAGATGGTTTTGACATTAAAGACATTTTAACAAAATAGATTTTTCCAAATCGTTGACACAGAGTATCTTTGTTCTTTTTGCCCTTTTCATCAATTTTTAAATTAAGGTCATAGTTTTCATTGTACAAGTATTTTACCTTCTTGATTAAATTTATTCCTAAATATTGTGTAATTTTTGATGCTGTTGTGAATGGGAGAGTATTCTTTTATTTATGTTTCAGATATGTTGTTACTGGTATATAGAAATGCAACTGATTTCTCCAGGTTAATTTTATATTCTGCAACTTTATTAAATTTGTTGACTAGTTTTAACAGGTTTTGGGTCGTGTCTGGAGTTCTCTGTGTAGAAAATTATACCATATATGAATAATGACCATTTATTCTTTCCAATATTTTTCCATTTTATTTATTAATCATGATCACATGCTGGAATCAAACTGTCCAGCACTGTGTTGAATAAGTGGTGAGAGTGGACATACTTGTTTCCTTTCTGATATGAAATGAAACTTTTCATATTTCAGCATTGAATATGATACTTGCTGTGGGTTTCTTTGTATAAAGTATTTATAATGTTGGTGTATGTGACTTCAATATCCAATTTCATGAAGGTTTTAATCATGGAAAGACATTGGTTTTTGTTAAATGTTTTTTCTGCATCTATTGAGATGACCATATAATTTTTATCTTTCTCTCTAAATGTGATGTACTATATCACATTTATTGATTTGCACATGTGAAATTATTTTTGCATTCTGGGTAAAAATCCCTCTTTGTCATGGCATATAATATATATTTTAAATAGTTATTGTCAAGTTGGTTTTCATATAACACCTAGTGCTCATCCCCACAAGTGCCCTCCTCAATGCCCATCATCCCCCTTCCCCTTCTTCCCACCCCCATCTGCCCTCAGTTTGTTCTCAGAATTCAAGAATCTCTCATGCTTTGCCTCCCTCCCTCCCCCACTATTTTCCCCCTTCTTCTCCCCCATGATCCTTCGTTAAGTTCCTCCTAATCCTCCTATAGGTGCAAACTGGTGAAGCCCCTCTGGAAAACTGTGGAGATTCCTCAAAAATTAACAATAGAACTCCCCTATGACCCAGAAATAGCAATGCTAGGAATTTACCCAAGGGATGCAGGAGTGCTGATGCATAGGGGCACATGTACCCCAGTGTTGATAACAGCACTCTCAACAATAGCCAAAATATGGAAAGAGCCTAAGTGTCCATCAACTGACGGATGGATCAAGAAGATTTGGTTTATCTATATAATGGAATACATAGCAATGAGAAATAATGAAATCTGGCCATGTGTAGCAAAATGGATGGAGCTTGTGGGTGTTATGCTGAGCGAAATAAGTCAGTCAGAGAAGGACAGAAACTATATGTTGGCGTATAATATTTTTAATGAGTTATTGAAATCAGTTAGCTAATATCGTATTGCAATTTTTTTATCTATATTCTTCAGAGATATTGGCCTAGAGTTTTCTTTCTTCTAGTATCCTTAGCCTATTTTGATAATAGGGTAATAGTGCCCTCATAAAAGGAGTATTTATATCTTTCCTCATCTTCAGTTTCTTTGAAGATTTTCAGAATGATTTTCATCAACTCTTCTTTAAATGTTTGGTAGAATTTGTCAGTGAAACCATCCAGAACTACGATTTTCTGTGTTGGGAGGTGTTTTTTTTTTCTTTTTTTTAATACGAACTCAATTTTATTAACATTATTAGACTGTTCAGATTTTTCTATTTAGTTATTTCTGATTCAGTCTTTGTAGGTTGTATGCTTTAGGTATTTTTTCCATTACTTCTATATTATCTAACTTGTTCACATATTCATGGTCGAACAATGACCATTTGAGTTTGTGTGATATCATTTGAAATTTCCACTTTCATTTATGATTTTACTTATTTGAGTCTTATTTTTTCTCAGTTCTCCTAGCTAAGTGGGTGCCAATTTTATCTTTTCAAATTATGGTATCTTACTTTCACTGATCTTTTCTGTTGTTTTTGTGTTCTTTATTTCATTTGTTTCTACCTTTGATATTTCTTATTCTGTTCTTTCTGCTAATTTTGCATTTATTTTGTTCTATTTCTTGTTCCTTCAAGTGAAAGGTTGTATTGTTTATTAGAGGTATTCCTATTTTTTCAAAAATGCATTATCACTGTAAACTTTAATCTTTTTTTGAAGTTACTTAAATCTATATTGACAGAATATGTGATTTATAATATAATACTAATTACAATAACCAGAAGATTAAAAAACACTACAAAATTTAAATCCCATATATACTTACAAAATTTTTAAATAAAAGATGAGATAGTCAATTTTGTTGAAACAAAAAGGTATAGTAGGTTGGATTATCAGTTTTCTCTAGCTTGAGTCATAGCATTTAGTCTAATCAAAATCTTAGCAGCATAATTTTATGTAACTTTACAACTTTTATGGCCTTTCTAGATATCAAGTTTTTTTCTAAAGCTATAGGAATTAGAATAGTTTGGTAATAACTCAGTAAAAATGAAAAGAACAATGGGATAGAGTGGAGAATCAGTTACATATTCACATGTGCATGGAAACTTAGTTCATGACAGACCTGATATTATATCTTAATTGGTAAAAGAGAGGCTATTCAACAAATAATATTGGGAATATTATCCCTACTTGATTATGCAACCAAAATCAATTTCAGTTTGCTAAAAGATCTAAATATGAGTCATTAAATAATAAACATTTTTGAAAAGAATTTAAGTGCCTGTATCCACCAGCTCCTCCAGAAAAAGTGAAGCAATGGATGAAAGAGAGAGACAGAGAGAGATTAATTTTAAAGAATTGGCTTACATGACTGCAGGAAATTGCAAGCCTGGAATCCAGAGCAGATCAGCAGACTAGAAACTCATGCAGGAGTTAAACCTGAAGTCTTGAGTCAGAACTTTTTCATCTCCAAGAAACCTCAGTTTTCAATTTTCAATTGATTGGATGAAGCCCCCTTACATTATCAAGGGCAACATCCTTTACTTACTCAACTGATTATAGATCTCAGCCATATCTACAAAATACCTTTATAGCCAACACCAAGATTAGTGTTTAATTAAACACTAGGTCCTTTAGCCTAGCAAAGTTGACACATAAGAAACTATCACAGCACAGATTTGAGAGACTTGAGAATGAAGAGGAAACTCTAGAACAAGGCACAAACACAAGAAACATAATAGAAGTAAAGATTTAAAAATACAGAGAAAGTTAGTAAGCGTTATAATTAGGAAAATATACACTAAAGTTTTCTAATAGATAACATTTAATATACACTGCATGGAGAAAATAAATTGATAATACCAAATTCAAAACGATGCAGATCAAAAACCTTTATAGAATATTGGGAGAAGTTGTAACCACTCTGGAGAACAACTTGGCATATTTAGTGAACTGAAATGTGTTAACTCAGAAATTTTACTCCTAGTGACCCAGAAATTTTGCTGCTATTCATCTACACTAGAGAAAACTCTTCCTTGTATGCACCAAAAGGCACATCCAAGAATGTTCAGAGCAACATTATTTTGTAATTGGGAAAAAAAGGAAATAACACAAATATCAATGGACAGAAGCTGAAGCTTGGGCTATAAATAGTTGCATATTCATAGACTAGAATATTCTACTCTGACATCGTACTACCTATGGGAACAAACATGGATGAACCTTAGAAACTCACTGTCAATAATTTTAAAAAGCAATCTTCAGAGCAGTATGCAATTTTATGTGACATTCATTAACATGCAAAAATAAGCAGTAAAATTCTAAACTTGAGCAAAAGAATTATATAAATCCAATTGAAGATATAGAGATTTATGGGTGCAGAAAGGATGATCAGATTACAAAAGGTGGTATCAAGGAGTTTCAAGTTTACTGATAATGCTTAATTTCTTAAATTGAGCATAATATGCTACTATTAGTTATATTTTATATGTATTTGTAAACTTTATTCTTAAACTTCTTTTACAACACCCCTTAGGTTTTCTACTCTCTCCAGGTCTGTTTCCCTGGGTTTCTACTGAGAAATACACTGATAGCCTAATATGTGTTTTTTTTATAGATGACAATGTTTATTTCTCTGCCTACTTTTGGGATAATCTATCTTAAAGTTTTGATTTTCATTATATTGTGCCATGGAGAACGTTATTTGTGTTGAGATAACAGGGTGAACTATTAATTTTGTATACTTCAGTGTCCAAGACTCTCCCTAGGTTTGGGAACTTATTTATTAGTTACTTAAATAAACTTTCTGTTTCTGTCTTCTTCCTTTTCTTCTGTAATATCAATCACTATAATACTTGTATGTGTCATAAAGTTCATAAATCAAAAAAAATTTTTGTTGTTGTTCTCACCCTGACTCGTTTATTTTAACATTCTTGACGTCTACCCTTCGTATGTCTTCTATTTATTTTTAAATAAATTTTCTAAGTTTTTATTTATTTTGAGAGAGACAGACAGCATGAGTGGGGAAGGGCAGAAAGAGGGAAAGATAAACCCAAGCAGTCTCTGCACTGCAAGGGCAGAACCCAACAAGTGGCTAAAACTCATGAACCATGAGATCATGACCTGAGCTTAAATCCAGAGTCAGACGCTGAACGGACAGAGCCACTCAGATATCCCTGTCTTCTATTTCTTATATTAGGACATAGAGGTTCCCTCTCCCCTATGGGTGTCTGCCTAGGTCAGCATTCTACCAGTTTTCTCCCAATGAAGTAAAAACTTTTCTAATTTTGGCGGATTTACTGGCTCTGCTCATAATGAAGGATGTCTTTCTGCCTATTTCCACATGCACAGGTAGCCAAGACTCCTTCCAGGTCCCTTGACAGATCATAGTGATCCCATAAGTCCCACTTTTCCACCTTTGTTTGTGGATACATGCTTAATTGGTTGTCAAAAAGAGAGACCAAAATAGGTCTGTCTAAAAGATGCTGACATCATCACCTGGTTTTGGACATGCTTTTCCTTCTTTGGTTAGATGGGGAGTTGGAGCTACAGGGGAATAATCACACAGATACAACATTAGTGGCTTTGAATTTAGAGAAAGGAAACAATGGAGGTGGCCTCTAGCAGCTGGGAAACATAAGAAAATGGGTTATTCTTTGGATCCTCCCAAAGAAAGGAGTCCTTCCAATAAACTTAATTTTAGCTGTAAACCCACATCAAACGTGTGCTTTTAGACCACAAGAAAATATTTTTTTTGTTTCAAGTTTTACTTAAATTTAGGTTAGTTAACATATAGCATCATATTGTTTTCAGGAGTAGAATTTAGTGATTCAACACTTACATATAACACCCAGTACTCATCACAACTGCTTTTCTTAACACCCACCTCTCAATTAGCCCATCCTGTACACTTCCCTTCCATCAACCCTGTTTATTCTCTATAGTTAAGAGTCTCCCCCTCTGGAAAACAGTGTGGAGGTTCCTCAAAAAATTAACAATAGAACTCCCCTATGACCCAGCAATAGCAGTACTAGGAATTTACCCAAGAGATAGAGGAATGCTGATGCATAGGAGCACATGTACCCCAATGTTCATAGCAACACTCTCAACAATAGCCAAAACATGGAAAGAGCCTAAGTGTCCATCAAGGACGAATGGATCAAGATGTGTTTTATCTATACCATGGAATACTACATGACAATGAGAAAGAATGAAATCTGGCCATGTGTAGCATCATGATGGACCTTGAGGGTGTTATGCTGAGTGAAATAAGTCAGGCAGAGGACAAATATCATATGTTTGCACGTATAGGAGGATAAGGAGGAACTTAACTGAGGAACAAGGGGGAGAAGAAGGGGGGAAATGGTGGGGGAAAGGGAGAGAGGCAAACCCTTTTTTAGAGGCAAATACTTTTTTAGAAGGAAAGGTGATAATTTACATCATAAATTCTGATCTACATGATGAAAGGAAGAGCATTGTAATTGGAACATGTGAAGGTAAAATAAAAGCGTTAACTTTTCTTATTCTTAATTGATCTAACATATAAGTATTCAAAAAGTGACAAAAATATCATTGATTAGGTATGGTTATTTAGATATAATAGATACGCACATATATGATTATGTATATTTATATATAAAATAAATAAATGGTTGAAATGACTCAAGAAGGTTGAAGAAGTTACTAGGATTTTTTCTTATAAGGTATTTACACTACTCATAAAATAGTGGTGTTATTTGAAAATGGTTTTATTTCACCACTTGAAATAAGTAAATGAAGTGTAATATATGCTAAAATGGAAACAATATGGAGTTATATAAAATGTTCACTTAAAACCACACACACACACCAGAAAAATAGTGACAGACAAAATTAATAATAAAGAAAGTGGGCAAAAATAAAAAATTAGGAACCATATGGTAAATATTAATTAATCTAAATCAACTATCACTTTGAAGATCAGTATTCTAAATGGACCAAATAAAATACAGATATAATTAGAATGTATCAAAAATAAGACCCAGTTATATATTGTCTAAAAGAAACCCCATTAGGGGCTCTTGGGTGGCTCAATGGGTTGAGCTTTCAGCTTCGGCTTAGGTCTTCATCTCCTGGTTTGTGGGTTCGAGGCCTGTGTCGGGCTCTGTACTGATAGCTAGCTTTGAGCCTGGAGTCAATCTTCAGACTTTTTGTCTCCCTCTCTTTCTGTCCTTCTCCTGCTCATGCTGTCTCTCTCTCTCTCTCTCTGAAAAATAAGTAAAACATAAACAATTTTATGAAACACTGTTTTTTTTTTAATTTGAGTATAGTTCATATACAATGTTACATTAGTTTCAGGTGTACAACATGGTGATTCAAATTTACTATACGATATGCTATGTTCATCACAAGTGAAGCTACCATCTATCATTATTTATTATTATTTTTTTAATTTTAAAAATTTATTTATTATTGATAGACAGTGAGAGACAGCGTGAGCAGGGGAGGGACATAAAGAGAGGGAGGCACTGAATCTGATTCAAGCTCCAGGCTCTAAGCTGTCAGCACAGAGCCTGATGCGAGGCTCGAACTCACAAACTGGGAGATCATGACCTGAGCCGAAGTCGGACGCTTAACCGACTGAGCCACCCAGGTGCCCCTATCTTCATTTATTTTTATTTCTATGACTTACTGATTCCATAATTGGAAGAGTATATCTCCTGGTCCCTTTCATCCATTTTCTCCATGTCCCCACCTCCTTTCCATCTGGCAATTATCAGTTTGTTCTCTTTGTTTACAAGTTTTGTTCTGATTTTTTTTCTTTGATTTTTTGGGAATTCATTTATTTTGGAAAAAATAAATATAAAACTTAAATTGAGGAGTGTCTTGGTGGCTCAGTCAGTTGTCCGACCTTTCTTTTTCAATTTTAGAAAAGTTTATTATTTTTAAAATATAGTTTATTGTCAAATTGGTTTCCATAAAACATCCAGTGCTTATCCCTACAAGTGCTCTCCTCAGTGCACTTCACCTACTTTTCCCTCTCCCCTAACCGCCATTAACCCTGTTTGATCTCCGTATGTAAGAGTCTCCTACGGCTTGCCTCCCTGCCTCTCTAAATTTTTCCCCTTCCCCTACCCATTGTCTTCTCTTAAGTTTCTCGAGATCCACATATGAGTGGAAATACATGGTGTCTATCTTTCTCTGCCTGACTTAATTCACTTAGCATAATACCCTCCAGTTCCATCCACACTGCTACAAATGGCCAGATTTCCTTCTTTCTCATTGCCATGTAGTATTCCATTGTATATAGAAACCACATCATTTTGATTCATTTGTCAGTTGATGGACATTTAGGCTCTTTCCATGTTTTGGCTATTGTTGAAAGCGCTGCTATGAACATTGGGATATATGTGCCCCTATGCATCAGCACTCCTGTATACCTTGGGTAAATTCCTAGCATTGCTATTGCTGGGACAGAGGGGAGTTCTATTGTTAATTTTTTGAGTATCTTCCACACTGTTTTCCAGAGGGGCTGCACCAGTTTACATTCCCAGCAACAGTATAGGAGGGTGCCTATTTCTCAACATCCTCGCCATCCTCTACAGTCTCCTGACTTGTTCATATTAGCTACTCTGACCTGCATGAGGTGCTATCTCAGTATGGTTTTGTTTTTTATTTCCTGGATGATGAGTGACATTGAGCATCGTTTCATGTGTCTATTTGCTATCTGAATGTCTTCTTTGAAAAAGTGTCTATTCATGCCTTCTGCCCATTTATTCACAGGATTTTTTTTTTGAGTGTGGAGTTTGATGAGTTCCTTATAGATATTGGATACTAGCCTATTATCTGATATGTCATTTGCAACTATCTTTTCCCATTCTGTCTGTTGCCTATTAGATTTGTTGATTGTTTCCTTAGCCATGAAGAAGATTTTAATCTTGATGTGGTCCCAATAGTTCATTTTTGTTCTTGATTCCCTTGCCTTTCGGGATGTGCCAATTAAGAAATGGCTGCGGCTGAGGTCAAAGAGGTTGTGGCCTGCTTTCTCTTCGAGGGTTTTGATGGTTTACTGTATGACATTCAGGTCTTTCATCCATTTTGAGTTTATTTTTCTGTATGATGTAAGAAAGAAGTCTAGTTTTATTCCTCTGCATGTTGCTGTCCAGATCTCACAGCGCCATTTTTTAAAGTGGCGGTCTTTTTTCCATTGGATACTCTTTCGTGCTTTGTCAAAGATTAGTTGGCCATACATTTGTGCTTCCAATTCTGAGTTGTCTATTCTACTCTATTGATCTATGTGTCTGTTTTTGTGTCAATACCATAGTATCTTGATGATTATAGCTTTGTATTAGAGGCTATAGTTTGAAATTGTGACCTCCCACTTTGATTTTCTTCTTCAGTATTACTTTGGCTATTCAGGGTCATTTTGGATCCATACAAATTTTAGAATTGTTTTTTCTAGCTTTAAGAAGAATGCTGGTGCAATTTTGATTAGGATTGCATTGAATGTGTAGATTGCTTTGGGTAGTAATGACATTTTAACTATATTCTTCCAATCCATGAGCATGGAATGTTTTTCCATTTCTTTGTGTCTAGTTATGGCTCTGTTCAGATTTTCTATCTCTTCCCATGTGAATTTGGGTAGCAAGTGTGTGTTTAGGAATTTATCCATTTCTTCTAAGTTGTCTAGTTTGTTGGCATATAATTTTTCACAGTATTCCATGAAAAGTGCTTGTATTTCTGAGGGATTGGGGGATTGGTTGTAATAAATTGATTTTCATTAGAGATTTTATCTATTTCGGTCCTCTCTCTTTTCTTTTTGAGAAGCCAGACTAGAAGTTTATCAATTTTGTTTATTAAAAAAAAACACTTGGTTTCACTGATCTGTTCAAATGTTTTTTTTTTCTATATTGTTAATTTATTCCATGATCATTATTATTTTTGTTCTTCCGTTGGATTTGGGGTGTCTCCTCTTCTGCTTTTTGTTCCGTTAGGTATGCTGTTACATTATGTATTTTGGAATTTTCTTGTTTCTCGAGAAAGGTATGGATTGCAATGTATTTTCCTCTTAAGGCTAACTTTGGTGCATCACAAAGGGTTTGAATCCTTGTATTTTTATTTTCATTTGTTTCCATATTTCCTTTTGTTGTCTTATTGCTGATGCTAGGACTTCAAGCACTATGTGAAACAACAGTGGTGAGAGTGGACATCCCTGTCGTTTTCCTGATCTCAGGAGGAATGCTCTCAGTATTTCCACATTGAGAATGATGTTAGCTGTGGGCTTCTGATAGATTGCTTTTATGATGATTAAGTAAGTTCCTTCTATCCCGACTTTCTCAAGAGTCTTTATTAAGAAGGGATGCTGTATTTTGTCAAACGCTTTTTCTGCATCTATTGACAGGATCATATGGTTTTTATCCTTTATTTTGTTGATGTGATGTATCACATTAATTGATTTGCGAACGTTGAACCACCCCTGTAACCCAGGAATGAATCTTACTTGATCTTGGTGGATAATTTTTTTATATGCCGATGGATTAGATTTGCAAGGATTTGTTGAGGATGTTTGCATCCGTATTCATCAAGGATATTGGCCTGTAGTTCTCTTTGTTTGCTGGATCTCTGTCTGGCTTGGGAATCGGAGTGATGCCGGCTTCATAAAATGAGTGTGGAAGTTGTCCTTCGATTTCTTTTTTTTTTGGAATAGTTTGGGAAGAATGTGTATTAATTCCGTTTTAAATATCTGGTAGAACTTCCCTGGGAAGCCATCAGGTCCAGGGCTTTTATTTTTTGGGAGATTTTTGATAAATGACTCGATTCCTTCACTAGTTATGGGTCTGTTCAGATTTTCTATTTCTTCCCGTGTGAATTTTGGTAGTGAGTGTGTGTTTAAGAATTTGTCCATTTCTTCTAAGTTGTCCAATTTGTTGGCATATAATTTTTCATAGTATTCCCTGATAATTGCTTGTATTTCTGAGAGGTTGGTTGTAATAAGTCCATTTTCATTCATGATGTTGTCTGGGTGCTGTCTCTTTTCTTTTTGAGAAGCTTAGCTAGATGTTTGTCAATTTTGTTTATTTTTTCAAAAAACGAACTCTTGGTTTCATGGATCTGTTAAATTGTTTCTTTGGTCTCTATGTTGTTTATTTCTGCTCTGATTTTTATTATTTCTCTTCTTCTACTGGGTTTGGGGCACTCTTGTTTCTCTGCCTCTAGTTCCTTTAGGCGAGTTGTTAGATTTTGCACTTGCGCTTTTTCTACTTTCTAGAAATAGGCCTTCAGTGCAATGTAGTTTCCTCTTAGGACTTCCTTTGCCACATCCCATAGAGTTTGGGTTGTTCTATTTTCATTTTCATTTGTATCCATATATTTTTTAATTTCCTCTCTAATTGCCTGATTGGCCCATTCATTCTTTAGAAGGGTGTTCTTTAACCTCCATGTTTTTGGAGGTTTTCTAGACTTCTTCCTGTGATTGATTTCAAGTTTCAAAGCATTATGATCTAAAAATGTGCATGGTATGATCTCAGTTCTTTTATATTTATTGAGGGCTGCTTTATGTCCCAGTATGGGATCTATCTTGGAGAATGTGTCATTCGCAGTTGAGAAGAAAGTGAAATCCTTGGCCTCAGGATGCAGGGTTCTAAATATATCTGTCAGATCCCTCTGGTCCATTGTGTCATTCAAGTCCATTGCTTCTTTAGTGATTTTCTGTCTGGTTGACCTATCCATTGCTGTAAGCGGAGTATTAAAGTCCCCTGCTATTAGCACATTCTTATCTATAAGCTTGTTTCTGTTTGTGATTAATTGTTTTAAATATTTATTTTTTTACAAACAGTTTACTGTCAAATTGGTTTCCATACAACTCCCAGTGCTCATCCCGACAAGTGTCCTCCTCAATGCCCCTCCCCCCTCCCCCCACATTCATCAGTTCTCAGTTTTTGTCAGCCTTCAAGAGTCTCTCATGGTTTTCTTCTCTCCCTGTCCCCCACCATTTCCCCCCCTCTTCTCCCCCTTGTTCCCCAGTAAAAAAAGAAAGAAAGAAAGAAAAACTAACAACAACAAAAACCCTCTTTATTTAAAAGAATAACCGCCAAAGAGTATAATCACCTTCACCAAAAAGGTGAAGATATGTAAATTATCCTATCTAAACACATCTACCACGTTTGATGGCTCCAGAGGGCAGATTGTTGGACCAGGAATATTGCTACATATTCTTCCAAAGTATGAATATTAGAAAATAAAAAGATGGAAATCCAAAAAAAAAAAAATATTTAGGTGCTCCCATATTCAGTGCGTAGACATTTATAATTGTTAGTTCTTCCTGATGGATGGACCCTGTAATTATTATATAATGCCCTTCTTTATCCCTTGTTACTGTCTTTAATTTAAAGTACAGTTTGTCCGATATAAGTATAGCTACTCAGCTTTCTTTTGACTTCCCGTAGCATGATAGATATTTCTCCATTCCCGTAGCATGATAGATATTTCTCCATCCCCTTACTTTTAGTCTGAAGGTATCTTACAATCTAAAATGCATTTTTTGGGGCACCTGGGTGGCTTAGTCGGTTAAGCGTCCGACTTTCGCTTAGGTCATGATCTCGCGGTTCGTGGGTTCGAGCCCCGCGTCGGGCGCTGTGCTGACAGCCAGCTCAGAGCCTGGAGCCTGTTTCAGAGTCTGTGACTCCCTCTCTCTGAACCTCCCCTGCTCACGCTGTCTCTCTCTCTCTGCTAGAAATAAATAAAAACATTTAAAAAATAAATAAAATGCATTTCTTGTAGACAAAAATAGATGTATTTTGTTTTTTTATCCATTCTGCTACCTTATGTCTTATGATTGGAACATTCAGCCCATTTACATTCAGTGTTATTATTGAAAAAAGTGGGTTTAGAGTCATTGTGTCCTTTGTGGGATTCATGCTTGTGGTGGTGTTTCTGGTGTCTTCGTTTCTTGCAACACTTCCCTCAGAGCTTCCCCCTCAGGATTTCTTGTAAGGATGGCTTAGTGGTGACAAACTCTTCCAATTTTTGTTTATTTGGAAAGCCTTTTATCTCTCCTATTTTGAATGACAGGCTTGCTGGATGGAAGATTCTTGGCTACATATTTTTTCTGTTCATCACATTGACGATCTCCTGCTATTATTTTCTGGCCTGTCAAGTTTCAGTAGATAGGTCTGTCACCACTCTGATAAGTTTCCTTTTCTATTTTAGGGCCGTTTCCTCCCTAGCTGCTTTCAAAATTCTCTCTTTGTCCTTATATTTTACCATTTTCACTATGATATGTAGTGCAGAAGATCAATTCAAATTACATCTAAGTGGAGTTCTCTGTGCCTCTTGTATTTCAATGTTTACTTCATTCCCCAGATTGGGGCAGTTCTCAGCTATAATTTGTTCCAGGACTCTTTCATCACCTTTCCCTCTCTCTTCCTCTTCTGGGATTCCTATGGTATGGATATTGTTGCATTTGACTATATATCACTGAGCTTTCGAACTCTTCTTTCATGTTCCTGGATCAGTTTTTCTCTTTTTTTGTCCGCTTCTTCTTTTTCTATAATGGTCTATTCTAAATCACTTATTCTCTTTTCTGCCTCTTCAATCCATGTATTGGACACCTCCAGTTTATTATGTATTTCATTTATCGCATTTTTAAATTCATTATGCCTATTTTTGTTCTCCATGTTCATTGTAGCCATAGTTTCTTTGAGGTCCTCTATGCTTTTTGCAAGCCTAGCGATTAATTTTACGATTATTGTTCTAAAATCTTGTTCAATTTTGCTGCTTATATATATTTTGAGCAGTTCATTAGCTGTTAATTCTTCTTGGAGTTTCTTTGGAGGAGAGCTCTTTTATTTCGTCATTTTGGTTAGCTTTCTGTCTCTTGTTAGTTTTAAAGACTTGTTATGTACTGTGCAGTTGTGAGCGCTGCTGTACCCAAGAAGACTCTTTGACTGTCCAGGGCCTATCCTTTCAGAAAGTGTTCTTTGAATAGTATCTCTTGGTCTCTCTTGTTGAGTCCTTGGTTATTTTATTTTCCTAGTCGTAGTGGTATTTGGGACTCTCCACCATGTGTACTTTGGCTTATTTCTTGAGGTAGCCCTTGAGAAGAAAACAGACAGACAAACACACAGGGAACCGAGGAACACAAACGTACAAACAAATCCAACAATCATGCTAACAAAGAGGGAAAACTAAAAAGTAATGAGAAAAGACAGAGGAAGGAAGGAGAAAGATAGAAAATAAAAATACATTAAAAAGTCAAAAAGAAGAAAAGAAAAGGAAAAATGAGGAAAACTGTAGACAAAGTTCGGTTTAAAGCATATAACCAGATTTCCCAGCTACTAGTAAATAGCCGGGTGTATTCAGTGCTTCTTGAAGAGCTAGAGAAAGAGAGAGATGATAGGGCGGAGATGAGGCAAAATTGGAGTTAGAATGAATAGGCAGAAGGGATAAGAAGCTTTTTTCAGAGCTAAACGGTGGAATATGTTTGGAGAGGTGAGAGAAAGATGGTGGTGTTATTCGGTGAAACTATATAGTCTGATTACTCCTGAGAGGCTTTGTTATACCGCCATTAATAGTTCTGCTCGTCGCTGCTTCCCTGTTGCTGGGTGCTGAGTGGAGGTTTGGGGAGGTGCCGCAGCCTCAGATCCCCCTGGGTTAAGCAGCAATACAACCCGCGTGCGTCTGGTGATCGTAGCAACTGCAGGTCCACAGAGTCAGTGTCGCCTCACCGCGCCACAACTTCTTTACTGGCCACCGCCGCTTCAGCAGGCAACTTTTTGCTCACGTATCCGCCATTTCACCATGCGCTGGGACCACCTCCGCAGGCGTTGCTGCTGGTTCACCGGGCAGCCACCGCCAAGGATGGTGCAGGGCGCAAGGCAGTTTAGTTTTTCTTGGTGCCTTCTGGGACCAGGGCACCTAGTTTAAAGTCAGCACCCCAGCCAGAGCTTAAAAACACTATCTTTCCACGCCAAGGTTTTTCTCTTCCCAGGGACGGTTCTATGAGCCATCTCAGCTTTTCTTTCCTTTCCCCTGGACTCTGAGCAGCTCACCACCACTCGCCGGTTTATCACTCACCGCAGCTGCATGCAAGCTGGGTTCCCTCCTCTCCCTCCGTGTCTCTGGTCCTGATATGATTTTATCTTCCCCAGTTCGCACTCACACACTCATGAGGTTTCCTTCCCATTGACTCTGGCTCTTTCTCTTCCCAAATTCTTGTGGCTCAGTGTCCTACGACTTCAAGCCTTCTCTGTTTGAGAGATGAGTGCAGGCAAAATGTACGGTGCTTCCTACGTCTTCACCATCTTGCCTCTCCGACCCCTCCATATATTTTTAAGTATCTTCTCTAATTGCCTGTTTGACCCATTCATTCTTTAGTAGGGTGTTCTTTAATCTCCATGCTTTTTGATGTTTTCCAGACTTTTCCTGTTTTTGATTTCAAGTTTCATAGCATTGTGATCTGAAAACATGCACGGTATGATCTGAATTATTTTATATTTATTGAGTACTGCTTTGTGACCCAGTATATGATCTATCTTGGAGAATGTACCATCATGTGTACTTGAGAAGAAAGTGAATTCAACTGCTTTGGAATGTAGAGTTCTAAATATGTCTGTCAAGTTCATCTGGCCCAATGTGTCATTCAGGTTCAGTGTTTCTTTTGTGATTCTCTTTAGTTGATCTATCCATTGTTGTAAGTGGAGTATTAAAGTCTTCTGCAATTAGCACTTTCTTATCAATAAGATTGTTTCTGTTTGTGATTAATTGTTTTATATATTTAGGTGCTCCAGAATTCAGTGCAATGACGTTCATCATTTTGAGCTTTTCCTGATGGAAAGAGCCTGTAATTATTATATAATGCTCTTCTTCATTTGTTTGTACTGCCTTTTCTTTAATGTCTAGTTTGTCTGATATAAGTATAGCTATTCCAGCTTTCTTTTGAATTCCAGTAGCATGATAGATAGTTCTAGATCCCTTTGTTTTCAATCTGAAGGTGTCCTCAGCTCTAAAATGAGTTCTTTATTGACAGCTTATATTTGTTAGGTCTTTTTTTTTTTTAATATATTCTGATACTCTATGTGTTAAGTTTGGATCATTTAGTCCATGTACATTCAGAGTTGTTTTTGAAAAACATGGGTTTAGAATCATTGTGTTATCTGTAAGTTTCATGCATGTAGCGATGCCTCTGGTACTTTGTGGTCCTTGCAACATTTCCCTCATAGTGCCCCCCTTAGGATCTCTTGTAATGCTCATTTAGTGGTGATCAATTCTTTTAGTTTGTTTATTCCAGAAATCCTTTATCTCTCCTCTTATTCTGAATAACAGGTTTGCTGGTTCAAGGATTCTTGGCTACATATTATTCCTGTTCATTACATTGAAGATTTCCTGCCATTCCTTTCTGGCCTGCCATGTTTCATTAGGTTACTACCCTTATATGTTAATCTTTGTAGTTTAAGGCCCATTTATCCTTAGCTGCTTTCAGAATTCTTTTATCCTTGTACTTTGCCAGTTTCACTATGGCATGTCATGAAGAAGATGCATTCAAGTTACATCTGAGGGGAGTTCTTTGTGCCTCTTGGATTTCAATGTTCTTTTCCTTCCCCAGGTTGGGGAAGTTCCCAGCTATGATTTGTTTAAGTACCCCCCTCATCCCCTTTCTCTCTCTTCTTCTACTTCTGAAATTCCTATGGAAAGGATATTGTTCCGTTCGATTGCATCAGTCAGTTCTCGAATTCTCCTTTAATGTTCCTGGATCAGTTTATCTCTCTTTTTCTCAGCTTTCTCTTTTTCCATAATTTTATCTTCTAATTCACCTATTGTCCCCTCTACCCTTCAATCCACACTGTGTCCACCTTAATTTATTTTGCACCTCATTTACAGCATTTTTAAATTCATCATGACTATTTTTAAGATCCATGATCTCTGCAGAAAATGGAGTCTTTGCTGTCTTCTATGCCTTTTTCAAGCCTAGTGATTAATTTTATGACTATTGTTCTAAATTCTTGTTCAGTTATGTTGCTTGTATCTCTTTTGATCAATTCTTTAACTGCCATTTCTTCCTGGAATGTCTTTAAAGGAGAGTTCTTCCCTTTCATCATTTGGCTAGTTTTCTGTCAGTTGTAGGTATTAAAAACTTGCTATGTGCTCTGCACCTACGAGTACTGCTACACTAACGAGGGCTCATACACTCTCCAGAGCCTTGTCATTCAGGAGGTGTTTTTTGGAGAATGTTTCTTCCTCTCTGTGGTTGTGACTTTGGTTCTTTTACTTTCCTAAGTGACGGAACATTAATGTTCCATTCCATGCACATTAATGATGCTGCCAGAAATGTAATCCCGTGAGCCTCAGCATTTCAGGATAGGGGACCACATCTTCCTACTGCTCACTGTGTTGGTGGCATACTGCCAAACCTGGAGATAATTCCTTTCTTCTCCAGGTGTGGGAACAAGGCAGCCAGCCCCAGTCTGAAGAAAGCCTTGAAGTTAGAGATGGGATGATAGGATCCTTCTCCATTCCAGACCGAGGATTTATTCTTGTCTCTATACAGACCTACGCTTCCTTAGCCACTCTTTCTCTTCCTTTTGTCTCTTCAAAGAAGGAGATCCCTCTCCTCCATGTCTGCTCAGTGCCTTTTATCTCCCCCAACTGTCAATCACACATCTATGGGGCTGTCCAGTTTTCCCGTTTTCTTCCTAGTAGATTCCATCTCTTTTCCTCACAGATTCTTGGGTTCTGAGTCCTTTGGCTTTAGACCTTCTTTGTTTGAGAGATGCAGGAAGTACAGATCTTCCTACCTCTCCACCATTTTGGTCCCTGCAGAAAGTGTCTGACTTTTGATTTTAGTTCAGGTCATGATTTCATGGCTCATGGGATCTACCCTGTGTTGGTCTCCACACTCACAGTGCGGAGTCTGCTTGGGATTCTCTCTTTCCTTCCTCTCCTTGTACTCTCTGTTTCTCTCAGAATAAATAAATAAACATTAAAGAAACTTAAATTGATTAAAGGTATATGAATAGCAAAACATATACTATATTAACACTAATGAAAAGAAAGCAACATTAGCTACATTAATTTCAGACATAATGGATTTTAATTTAAACATAATTATCAAGGATAAAGAAGGACATCATAAAATAATAAAAGTGTTAAATCTTCAAGAAGAAGTAATAATCCCTAATGTGTATGTGCCTAACAATAAAGCATCAAACTGTAAAAAGTATAGAACTGAATGGAGAAATTGATGAATCTGCTAATCTGCTATCACAGCTGGATACTTCAACACCTTTCTCTCAGAAATGGAGTGATCCAGCAGTCATAAAGTGAGTAAGGACATATTTGAACTCAATGGCACCATTAGTCAATTGGATGTAGTTAACATGTAGACATATAAGAATCTTAAATACACATTACTAAGTAAAAGAAACTTAAACACATGTGACTAAGAGAATCTAATATTAAAAGGCTCTATACTGTATGATCCCAAGTATATGACATTTTAAAAAATGCAAAACTATACAGGCAGAAAAAAAAAAGTTACCAGGATTTGGGAAGGAGTAAATAGGCAGTGCAAAGAACATTTTTAAGGCACTTAAAATTATGTATAATAATTATTTTTAAAATGCCCAGACTTGGAAAATGTATAATGCCCAAAACTGAACTCTAGATTAAACTACAAATTTTAGGTAATTTCATTGTGTCAATGTAAGTTCATCCTTCATTTAAAAAAACGTTCCATTTTGATGAGTGATATTGACAATGAGAGTCTATGTCTGTGTGGGGACAAGGAGTATATGAGGAAACTATATAACTTTCAATTTTGTTATAAACCTAAACTGATTTAAAAAGATAAAGCCTTAAAAATTCAAAAAGGTCTTAAAAACATTAAGCCATACTTATGTATAAAATATCAATGTGTGGTAAAATTTACAAACACTAATCAAATGAAATATGGAATATATATTTTTTTAGATAAAGCACACTTCAGAGCAAAGAATTGTATGGATATAAAAGTGGATACTTCATAATAATAATAGAACTCCTCACCACAAAATACTTAATTCTAAACATATATCAACCATAAAACTAAAGTTCTAATACTTGAGGCAAAGAAAAAAATCTGAAGAGAAAAGAAAATATTTACATTTGTAGTTAAAGACATTAAACATCTCTCCCAATAATTAATTAAAAGTAGGTTTTAAAAAAGCAAAGCTATAGATGAAATGAATAGCTGAATAGCTCTATCAAAAATTTGATCTAATTTATAGACAACTTCATTCAACAATAGCAGAATGCATGTTCTTATGAAATGCATATAGAATATTCAACATTATACACCATATTCTGAGCTATAAAACAATCTTAAGAAAATACAAAAATGAAATCATAAAATGTAAAATCTTAGATCATCTTGGAATTAAACTACAAATAAGTTACATAATGTTATCTAAAATATGAAAATGTTTAATGGTTAAACATATATTTGTACGTAATCCATGGGTCAAAAATAAAGTCTAGGAAAAATCTTTAAAAATATATTTTGTCTAGATGGCTTAGTCAGTTAAGCTTTCGACTTCTGTTAAGGTCATTATCTCATGGTTCGTGAGTTTGAGCCCTGTGTCGAGCTCTGTGCTGACAGCTCTGAAGCCTGAGGCTTGCTTCCAATTCTGTGTCTCCTTCTCTCTCTGCCCCTCCTCCACTCACCCTCCGTCTTTCTCTCTCTCTCTCTCTGTCTTGGTCTTAAAAATAAATAGACATTAAAAAATTTAAAAATACATATATAGTCTAAATAAAACTAAAATATATTCTATCAAATCTAACGGAAGGAAATATATATGTATTACTAATATATTATAAATTAAAGATCTAAATTGTACTACCCATATTCACGTTTAGATAGAAACAAGTAACCAAGAGCAAATTACATTTCATGAAATCGGAATGGAGGAAGTAGTAAAAATTGGAACAGAGTTTACTGAATTTCTTGAATTAAGATGGCAGAATAGTAGGTGGACCTTATGCTTGCCTTGTTCTTCAAACACAGCTAGATAAATATAAAATCATTTAGAATACCCAAGACATTGTTCTGAAGTTAAAGTGAACAAACTGCACAAGTACAGGGAGATAAGAGACTTCATTGTGGAAGGTAGGAGGTACAGAGACATCATTTTGGGGAAAAAAATTCTGAATGTTGTGAAGAAGAGGGAGCCCTGATCAGGGAGAGTAGGGGGAGAGAGAGACAGAGAGACAGAGAGACAGAGACAGAGAGAGTATAGTATTCAGGGGATTGCACAAGAAAAACTTACCCTCAAAACCATTAACTGGGAGCATGGGAAAGGTCAGTTATCACAAGTTTTTACAAGCAATGAAGCTCAAAGACTGAAGTTTTAGAAGTCTGAGCCATTGCTAGGGTGGAGCCTGGAAGGCATAGTGGTGTTCTTGTGGAAAAGGCCCAGCAATGGACTGGATAGTCTAAGAACCCCTTTGTCTCACTGGGAGAGACAGATCCCCTTCTTGGAGTGCATTTGGGAGAGGTGGTATTGCATCTCAGGGGATAAAAAAGCCAGTGGGCAGCATTGGGCTGATCCATTCATCGGCATAGGAGCAGAGAAACTTGATGAGGGCAACTAACCTGTATGCCAGCTGTTTGTTACGATTTACCATAAACTTCACACCTCTATGTGTTCCAGTGCTGGATTTTCTGGGACAAAAGAGCACCACTCACAGCACAATGAGAACCTCCACGAGAGGATCAGCATGGGCCCGTGCCATGCCTGGTATCCAAAATGTGAAGTTTGAAATCCATCCTTCCTGCCTAAGACAAAACACAGAAGCAGTGCCCACCAGATGGGGAGAGCCCAGACACAGACAGGATGAAGGTAGGGATCCGAGGGATGCTAAGGACACAATAGGAGAGATTGTTTGCCCTTCTGTGAGGGCCTCCTGAACATCAGAAGCCTGAACTCTCTCCTCCAAGGATGTGAAATCAGGATCATACAATTTTTTTCCATCATTATATGGACTCCAGTGAGCAGCAGAGCACCCTCAGTGGAGGCTTGAGTCAATTACATTGAGTTCTGACCACGCGCACTCTGCAGGTCTATTTTTTTTGTTTTTAACTAGGGCACCTGTGCCAGAGCAGAGCAGGAGTAATCCTCTCCTGCAGAATATCATCACAAATCCCCTGCATGCACCCTGCTGACTATAATGGTTGCAAAGCTTCTGCTGTAGAGGAAATATGATCTAAATTCCTTTAAAAAGTAGACCAAAGCACACAGTTAAAACTCGTCAACACTACACAAGGTCCAGATATTATCAAATGCAGAAAAGAAGAAACTCTTCAGAGGACTGGCCTAAAGGAAAGAGCAGCCAAATCCTACCAGTAAATGGCACACAGAATACACCAAAGACATTTTCTGAGGCACCAGGATGTGAACAGTATATGATCTCTTCTTAATAAAGTCATTACACTCAGAAACAGGAAACATAACAGGCTTTCTTAACACAGAAGAGACCTATGCAAAATATCAAGACAGAGAAATTAAATCCAAAACAAAAATCAAGAGAAAGTCACAGCCCAGGATCTAATAGAAACAGATATAAGTGTTATGCCTAAACCAGAATTTAAAACAATAATCATAAAGGTACTCCAGGCTAGAGAAAAGAATAGCAGACAACAGAGAGTCCTTTACCCCAGAGATAAAAGACCTAAAATCTAGTCAGGCAATTAAAAAAAAAATGCTATAACCAAAATGCAAACCTAACTGATTGTAATGACTAAGAGGATATAAGAAACAGAGGAATGAATAGTGGTTTGGAAGATAAAGTTATAGAAAATAATGAAGCTGAAAAGTAGAGGGAAAGAAAAATATTCAATCACGAATGTAAATTTAATGAATTCAGTGACTACATAAAACATAATAACATTAATAACATAGGAGTACCAGAAGAAGAAGAGAGAGGAAAATGGGCAGAAGTTTAATATGAGAAATAATAGCTGAGAATGTCTCTAACTGGGGGAAAGAAAGAGACATCCAAATCCAGCAGGCACAGAGAATGGATAAAAACAAAACAAACCTAACCAACCAACCAACCAACCAACCAACCGACCAACAAACAAACAAACAAACAAACCCCTGCAAAACCTATTTTTTTAAATGTTTTATTTATTTCTAGGAGAGAGAGAGAGAGACAGCGTGAGCAGGGTCAGAGAGAGAGGGAGTCACAGACTGAAACAGGCTCCAAGCTCTGAGCTGGCAGTCAGCACAGAGCCCGAAGTGGGGCTCGAACCCACGAACTGCGAGATCATGACCTAAGCGAAAGTCAGACGCTTAACCGACTAAGCCACCCAGGCGCCCCAAGACCTATTTATATCATGCCTACAAGAGACTCATTTTAGACCTAAAGACATCTGCAGGTTGAAAGTGAGTGTATGGAGAACAATTCACATTGCTAATGGACATCAAAAAAGCTGAAGTAACCATACTTACATCAGGCAAACTAGATTTTAATTTCTTTTTTTTATAAAATTTATTTATTTTGAAGGGGGGGTCAGAAAGAGAGGGAGAGAGAGAATCCCAAGCAAGCTCCATGGTGTGAGTACAGAGCCCAACATGGGGCTCAGTCTTGCAACCTGTGAGATCATGACCTGAGCTGAAATCAAGAGTCAGACACCGAACAGACTGAGCAACCCAGGTGACACCAGAGAAACTAGATTTTAAACCAAAGTCTGTGACAAGAGATGAAGAAATTTACTGTATCATAAAAAAAAATGTATCCAACAAGAAAATCTAACAGTCATAAGTATTTATGCCCCCAACCTTGGATAATCCAAATGTACATGTATCAATTAATAATAAATATAACTAAACACATTTATAAAAATAGAAGGGGATTTTAACATCCCACTTATGCTATGGACAGATCATTTAAGCAGTTCTACAAAGAAACAATGGCTTTAAATGACACATTGTATCAGATGGATTTAACAGATAATATTCATAATTTTTTAAAGCGGCAGAATACACATTGATTTCAAATGCACATAAAATTTTCTCCAGAATAGAGCACATACTGGGTCAAAAATCAGGCCTCAACAAATACAAAAATATTGAGATCATACTTTGCATATTTCCAAGCAATAACATGATCAAAAGTGAAGTCAATCACAAGAAGAAATTTGGAAAAGACATTAATACATGGAGGTTAAAGAACATCCTACTAAGAACTAAGTGAGTAACCAGGAAATTAAAGAAGAAATATTAAGAAACATAGAAGCAAATGATATGCAAACACGATAGTTCAAAACCTTTGACACAGCAAAAGTGGTCATAAGAAGGAAATATATAGCAATCCAAGTCAACCTCAAGAAGCAAGAAAAATCTAAAATACACAACCTAACTATATTCCTAAGCGAGCCAGGAGGGGAACAATAAATAAAGTCTAAAGCCAACAGAAGAAAGGAAATAATGAATATTAGAACAAAAATAAATGTTATATAAACTAAAGAAACAGTATAACATATCAATGTAACTAAGAGCTAGTTCTATGAAAAAATTAACAAAGTAGGTAAAGCACTAGTCAAACTTACGAAAAAGAAAAGAGAAGGGACCTATATAAATAAAATCACTAATGAAAGAGGACAGATCACAATCTCCACCACAGATATATAAACAAATATAAGAGAATATTATGAAAAAATATATTAAAACAAATTGGGAAATCTGGAAGAGATGGATAAACTCCAAGGAACATACAAATTAGCAAAACTGCAAGAGAAATAAATAGAAAACTTGAATTAACCAACATAAAAATAAAAATTTAATCAGTAATGAAAAATCTCAAAATTAACAAAAGTCCAGGGCCACAAGGCTTCCCAGGAGAATTTTACCAAACAGTTAAAGAAGAATTAATAGCTACTCCTCATAAACTGTTATAAAAACAGAAATGGAAAGAAAATTTCCAAATTCATTCTATGAGTTCAACTTGATTAACTTGATTCCAAAAGCAGACAAGGATCCTACTAAAATGGAGAAGTAATCACCAACATCCTTGATGAACATGGGTTCAAAAGTTCTCAGCATGATAGTAGCAAATTGAATCCAACAGTACATTAAAACAATTATTCACCACACTCACGAGGGATTTATTCTTGGGCTGCAGAGCTGGTTCAATATCTGAAAATCAATCAAAGTGATACATCACATCAATAAAAGGAGAAGAGCCACACAGTCCTCTCAATAGTTAGAGAAAAAGTATTTGACAAAATATAACGTCTATTTTTTATTTTAAAAAAATCTGAGAAATTAAGGATGGAGGAAACATACTTTAACATCATAAAGAACATATACAAAACATCCACAGCTAATATCATCTTCCATGGGGAAAAATAGAGGTTTTCCTCTATGGTAAGGAAAAGGAAATGGATGTTCATTCACACCATTGGTATTTACCAGAGTACTGGAAGTTTTAGCCTCAGCAACCAAACAAAAAAATAAATAAATAACAAAAGGCATCCAAATCAGCAGGGAATAAGTCAAACCTCAACTACTCCCAAAAGACATTATAATCTATGTAGAAAACCCAAAGGACTTCAACAAAAAAATTGCTAGATTTGGTACATGAATTCAGTAATGTTGCAGGATATAAGATCAACATACTGAAACTGGCTGCAGAACTATGCGCCAAAATTGAAGCAGCAGAAAAAACAATAATGGAATTAATCCCATTTACAATTTCACCAAAAAATAAAAACCCAAAAAGCAAGCAAGCAAACAAACAAACAAAAAACCCATAACATGTATAGGAATAAACCTATCCAAACAGATCTGTACTCTAAAAACTATATAACACTTATGGAAGAAATTGAAAATGTCAACATAAATGGAAAAACATGCAATACTCATGGATTGGAAATGTAAATATTGCTAAAATGTCTAAAAAGACAGTCTCTTCAGCAAATGATCTTAGGAAAACTGGACCAGGACATACAGAAGAATAAACCTGGATCACTTTCTTACACTGCACAAAAACATATATTCAACATCGATGAAAGACCTAAACGTGAGACAGAAGGTCATCAAAACCCTAGAGGAGAATTCAGGAAATAATGACTTTGACTTTGGCTACAGCAACTTCTTACTAGAAATGTCTCCAAAGGCAAGGGAAACAAAAGCAAAAATGAACTATGGGACCTCATCAAAATAAAAAGCTTCACACAGCAAAATAAACAATAAAAAATAAACTAAAAGGCAGCTGATGGAATGGAGCAGATACTTAAAATAACATACCCGATAAAGAGTATCCAAAATCTATAAATAACTTAGCAAACTCAACAACCCCCCAAAATGAATATTCCAGTGAAGAAAGGGACAAAAGACGTGAACAGACAAGAAGACATCCAGATAGCCAACAGACACATGAAAAGGTGCTCAACGTCACTCATCATCAGGGAAATATAAATCAAAACTACAATGATATATCACCTCACACCTGTCAGGATCACTAGAATTAACAACTCAGGAAACAACAAGAGTTGGGGAGGATGTACAGAAAGGAAAACGCTCTTGTACTGTTGGAGGGAATGCAAACTGGTACAGCCACTCTGGAAAACAATATGGAAGTTCCCCAAAAGTTAAATATAAAACTACACTATGATCCATTATTTGCAATACTAGACCTTTTTCCAAGGGATACAAAAATGCTGAATCAAAGGAGGCACATGCACCCCAATGTTTATAGCAGCACTACCAACAATAGCCAAATTATGGAAAGAGCCCAAATGTCCATCAACTGATGAATGGATAAAGAAGTGGTACATATATACAATGGAATATTACTCAGCCATAAAGATAAATGAAATCTTGCCATTTTCTTTGACGTGGATGGAGCTAGAATGCATTATGCTAAGTCAGTCAGAGAAATACAAATACCATATGATTTTTTACTGATATATGGAATTTAGTAAACAAAACAGATGAACATAGGAGAAAGGTAAAAAATATTTTAAAAGAGAGAGAGAGGGGCTCCTGGGTGGCTTAGTCGGTTAAGCATCCGACTTTCGTTTAGGTCATGATCTCGCGGTTCGTGGGTTCGAGCCCCACTTCGGGCTCTGTGCTGACTGCCAGCTCACAGCCTGGAGCCTGTTTCGGTCTGTGGCTCCCTCTCTCTCTGGCCCTCCCCTGCTCACACTGTCTCTCTCTCTCTCTCCTAGAAATAAATAATTAAAAAATATTTAAAAAAAAAAGAGAGAGAGAAGGAGACAAACCAGAATAGACTCTCAATTGTAGAGAACAAACTGAGGGCTGCTGATGAGATGGGGAGGTAATGGACTAAATCTGTGCTAGGTATTAAGGAAGGCACTTTTTATGTTAAGAATGGGATGTTATATGTAAGTGACGAATCATTAAATTCTACTCCTGAAACTAATGCTGCACTATATGTTAACTATTTTTAAATATGCAAATGTTTATTTATTTTGTGAGAGGAGAGGGAGAGAGAGAGAGAGAGAGAGAGGAGGGACAGAGAGAAAGAAGAGAGAGAGCCCCAAGCTGACTCCACACTGTCATTGCAAAGGCTGATATGGGTCCTGAGCCAAGACTAAGAGTAAGAAGCTCAACTGAATGACCCACACAGGCCCTCCACTTATATCTATTTTGATTAGGTCCCTGACCATGATCTTTTATTGTTCTTTCATTTGTGATTAATTCTTACTTCTTGGCATTTTGTCTAGGTCTCTTTTAGGAAAACCTGTTATGTTTCCAGCTCCTTAGAGTAATGGCTCTAATAAAAAATTCCATGCAACATTGAAGAGTAAATGGAGAAACTGGAAACCTGACACACTGTTCATAAGAATATAAAATGTTGTAGTAACCTTAAATAAATGTTGGCAGTTCCTTGAAAATTTAAACATAGAATTTTCCTATAACACAACACTTTTACTGTTTGGTATATATCCAAGAGAAATGGAAAAAAAAAAAACTTGTCCACAGGAAAAAAATGCTCACAAATCTTTATATCAGTATTATTCATAACAGCAAAAAAGTGGATAAAAATCCAAATGACAATCAATTGATAAATGGATTAAAATGTGATATATCCATATAATATCACTTAACAATAAAATGAAATAAATTGCCAATAGTTAGTCCATTCTCAGTGTTGTTATTTACAATAGTACTGGAGGGGCGCCTGGGTGGCTCAGTCGGTTAAGCATCTGACTTAGGCTCAGGTCATGATCTCACAGTTCGTGGGTTCGAGCCCCGCATTGGGCTCTGTGCTGAGAGCCAGCTCAGAGCCTGGAGGCTGTTTCAGATTCTGTATCTCCCCCTCTCTGACCCTCCCTTGCTCACGCTAGCTCTCTCTTTCCCTCTCTCTCTCAGAAATAAATAAAACATTAAAAATTTTTAAAAATATTACTGGAATTCCTAGCCTCAGCAATCAAGCAACAAAAGGAAATAAAGGGCATCCAAATTGGCAAGGAGGAAATAAAACTTCCCCTATTCTCAGAAAGCATGATACCCTATTTATAAATCCTGAGAGACTCCACCAAAAAATTGTTAGAACTGAGAAATGAATTTAGTAATGTTAAATGATACAAAATCAATGTACAGAAGTCTGTTGCATCTCTTTAAACCAGTAATGAACCAGCAGAAAGAAAATCCAAGGAAACAATCTCATTTATAATTACACCAAAAACCATAAGACACCTAGGAATAAACATAACAAAATAAATAAAAGACCTGTATTATGAAAACTATAAAACACCGATTAAAGAAACTGAAGATGACACCAAGAAATGGAAAGACATTTCATGTTCATGGATTGAAAGAACAAATAGTTTTAAAGGTCCATAAACCCCTGCTAATCTACACATTTGATCCAATCTCTTTCAAAATACTACTGTCATTTTTCACAGAGCAAGAACAAACAATCATAAAATTTGTATGGAATCAAAAATGGTCCCGAATAGCCAAAGAAGTCTTGAAAAAGAAAAGCAAAGCTAGAGGAATCACAATTCTGAACTTCACACTATATTACAAAGCTGCAGTGATCAACATAGTGTGGTACTAGCACAAAAGTACACATAGATCAATTTAACAAAGTAGAAAACCCAGAAATTGACCCACAACTATATGGTCAACTAGTTTTTGACAATGCAGGAAAGAATATTAAATGGAAAAAGACAGTCTCTTCAATAAATGGTTTCGGGAATACTGCACAGAAACATAAAGAAAGGCAAATAGACACATGCAAAGACATTCAACATAACTCATAACCAGAGAAATAGAAATCAAAACTGCAATGAGATATTACCTCACATCTGTCAGTATGGCTAAAATTAACAACACAGGAAACAACAGATGTTGGCGAGGTTGCGGAGAAAGGGGAGCCCTCTTATACGGTTGGTGTGAATGTAAGCTGGTGCAGCCACTCTGAAAGTTCCTCAAAAAGTTTAAAATAGAACTATCCTACAACCCAGCAATTTCACTACTAGGTATTTACCCAATGGATGCAAAAATACTAATTTGAAGTGATACATGTACCCAATGTCTATAACAGCATTGTAAACAATAGCCAAATTATGGAAGGAATCCAAATGACTGCTGAATGCATAAAGAATATGTGATACACACACGCACGCGCGCGCGCACACACACACAGACACACAGACACACACACACACACACACACACACACACTGGAATATTACTCAGCCGTCAAAAATTGAAATGTTCCTATTTGTCACGATGTTGATTGAACCAGTGTATTATACTAAGTGAAATAATTCAGTCAAAGAAAGATAAATACAATGTGATTCCACTCTTAAGTGCAATTTAAGAAATGAAAGAGAGGAACATAGGGTAGGAAAAGAGTAGAAAACTATAAAACAGACTCTTAACTATAGAGAACAATCTGAGGGAACAAGGGAGGGGGATGTGTTACACAGATGATGCGTATTAAGGAGGGCACTGTTGAGATGAATAAAGGGTGTTATATGTGAGTAATGAATCACAAAAATTCTACTCTGAAATATTATACTTATATGTTAATTAACTGGAAACAGAAAGAAACAAAACAAAACAAAAAACAAAAAAACAAGACACTTGGCACTTTTAAATATCAGTTGACCACAAATGTAAGGCTTTATATCTGCATTCTAAAGTATATCCCACTGAGATTTATATGTGTATCCCTATGCCAATACCATATTGTCTTCACTACTGTAGCTCTATTTTAGCATTTTTTTACATTAATTTTATTAAGTTTTTTAATTTAACTCAATATAGTTAATATAAATTGTTACATTAGTTTCAGATGTAGAATAGGGTTATTAAAATTGTATATTTTGCTCAGTTCTGTCATGATAAGTATACTCTTTAATCCTCATCACGTATTTTACCCTCCCCCTCAACTGTCATCCAGTAACCATCAGTTTTTTTCTATAGCTACGAGTCTGATTCTTGGTTTTACCTCTGTCTCATATTTTTTTCTCTTGGTTTTGTTTATTAAATTCACACATGATCATATGGTATTTGTGTTTCTTTCACTGACTTGTTTTTGCATTAGCATTATGATCTCCTGCTACATGCATGTTGTAAATGGTTAGATTTCATTCCATTTTATGGCTTAATAATATTCAAGGTATATGTATGCACATCTTCTTATTCCATTCATCTTTTGATAGAAATTTAGGTTGTTTCTTTCATTTTGCTATTGTAAATAATGCTTTCCAATAAAAATAGGGGTGCATGAATACCCTTGAATAAGTGTGTTTTTTATATTTTTTGGGTTAAACTGCAATACTTAACATGTGGTTGTAACACAGCTATATTTTAACTTCCAGAAGAAACTCCATTATTTTCCCAGTGGCTGCACCAGTTTGTCTTCCCACCAACAGTGTAAGAGGATTCCCTATTTTTTCTTACATCCTTGCCAATATCTATTGTTTGCTTATGTTGTTGGTTTATGCATTCCAACAAGTGTGAGGTGATATCTCACTGAAGATATTTCTGTTTCCTTGTTGGATGTGATGAACATCTTTTCACATCTTTGTATCTATGGGCCATCTGAATGTATTATTTGGAGAAATGTCTGTTAATGTGTTCTGTCCATTTTCTAAAAATTGGATTATACTGGGCACATTGAGTTGTTTATGTTCTTTAAATATTATGGATGCCAACCATTTAATGGTTAAGTCATTTGTAAATTTACTACATTGCCTTTTAGTTTTTCCTCGTTTTCCTTTAACGATGCAGAAGATTTTTATTTTGATGAGTCCAATAATTTAATTTCATGTTTTCTTTCCTTTGCCTCAGGAGACATATCTAGAAAGAATGTTGCTAGGGCCAGTGTCAGAGAAATTACTGCTGTTCTAGGATTTTTATAACCATCAAACCTGTCAATATTACATGTCTTTAATCCATTTTTAATTTGTTTTTGTATATGATGTAAGAAGTGGTCCATATTCATTATTTTCATGTAATTGTCCAATTGTTCCAAAGTCATTTGTTGAAGACACTGTCTTTTTCCCATTGTATATTCACTTTCTCCAATGTAAAATAATTGACCATATTGTTTCGTTCTTTTAAAATTCTTTTCTATTGATCTACGTGTCTATTTTTGTGTTAGCATCCTATTTCTTTTTGATTACTACAGTTTTGTAGTGTAATTTTAAGTCTAGAATTCTGATACCTTTAATTTTGATTTCTGTTTCAAAATTCTTTGGCTATTCAGTTTTTTTGTAGTTCCATGCAAATATTAGCATTGTTCTTGTTTTGTGAAGCATTATGTTAATATATTTGTATAGATTGCATTGACTGCATATATTTCTTGTTCATCCAACCCCATAAGCATGGATTATCTTTCCATTTCTTTGTGTCACCTTCCAATTCTTTCATCATCGTTTTATAGTTTTCAGAATGCAGGCCTTTCACATCTTTGGTTAAGGTTTATTCATACGTCCCACTATTATTTTTGATGTAATTGTAAATGCGATTTTTTCTTAATTTCTGTTTCTACTGCTTCATTATTAGTGTACATGTATGCAACATATATCTGTATGTTTATTTTGTATACTGTGACATTACTAGATTTATTTGTCAATTCTGAAGTAGTTTTCTTGTGGAATCTTTAGAATTATATATATATATATATATATATATATATATATATATATATATATTATATATATATATATATATATATATATATATATAATTTTGTCATCTGAAAAAAAATTAATTTTCTTTACCTATTTACCTGTCTTTAAATTCTTTTTGTTTTTGGATTTCTGTGGCTAGGATTTATATACTTATGTTGAATAAAATTGATAAAAATAAACTTCCTTGTCTTCTTCCTGACATTAAGGGGAAAGATCTCAGTTTTCCCCTATTGATTATTATGTTTGTTGTGCATTTTATTTTTTTATATACCTTATAATATGTCAAGCTATGTTCCCACTAAACCTACTGTGTTGAGAGTTTTTATGATTGATGAATTTTGTACTTTGTCAAATGTTTTTACTGTGTCTGTTGAAAAAATCATAAACTTTATACTCTTTGTCTTATTGACGTGATGCATCATGTTGATCGATTTGAGAATATGGAAGCACCCTTGTTACCTGAGAATAAATCTTACTTGTTCTTGGTGAATTTTTTAAATGTACTGCTGTATTCAGTTTGCTATTCTATCTTGTTGAGGATATTTTGCATCTATGATATTTTGAGACATTGGTTTATAGTTATGTTTTTGTGTTGTCCTTGTCTGGTTTAGGTATCAGGTTAATTCTGACCTCAAAGAATGTACTTTAAGTTTTGCTTTCTCTTATATTTTTTAAAAGCAATAGGTATTAACTCTAAGTGTTTACTAGAATTGGCCCTTGAATAATTCTGGTCCTGGACTTTTGTGTATGGGAGGTTTTTTTTTTTTAATTACTGATTCAATTTCCTTGCTTATAATCAGTCTGTTCAATTTTTTCTATTTCTTCTTTGTTTAGTTTTGGGAGGTTATGACGTTTTTTAGGAATTTATCCATTTCTGATACATTGTCCATTCTGCTGGCATATAATTTTTCATAATATTCTTTTACATTTGTTTCTATTTCTGTGGTTTTACCTTTTATTTTTCTTTCATTTGCTTTTATTTACTTGAGTTTTCTCTCTCTCAATGACTCTGCCTGTTGGTTAATCAATTTTGATAATCTTTCTAAAGAACAATTTTCTTGTTTCTTCCCTCTGTTCTATTAGTTGGTTTTGTTGTTGTTGTTGTTGTCATTTCTTTATTTTCTGCTTCAATATTTATCATGTCTTTTCTACCTGTTTGGGATTTTATTTTTTCTTCTTTCTCTATTCCTTTAGGTGTAAGATTATGTTGTTTATTTGAGATTTTTCTTGTTTCTTGAGATAGTCCTGTATTGCTATAAACTTCCCTCTTAGAACCACTTTTGCTGCATCCTAAATATTTTGAAGTATTTTGTTTGGATTTTACTTTTTTCCATGTACTTTTTTTTTAATTTCCTCTTTGATTTCTTGGTTGACTCAATCATTATTTAGTAGAATGTTATTTTACCTCTATATATGTGTGTTCTTTCCAGATATTTTTCTTGTGGTTGATTTCCAGTTTCATAATGTTGTTGTCAGAAAAGATGCATGGTATGATTTTGATTTTTTGAATTTGTTGAGACTTAATTTATGGCCTTGTCTGTGTTCTATTCTGGAGAATATATCATGTGTATTTTAAAATAATATGTATCCGATTGAGGAGGCAAGATGGCGGAGAAGTAGAGAGCTCTGTATATTTAGCCTGCACCCATCTCTCAAACAGAGAAGGCCTGAAGTCGTAGGACACTGAGCCACAGGAGTTTGGGAAGATGAAGAGACAGAGTACACTGGGAAGGAAACCTCATAAGTGTCTGAGTGCGAACTGGGGAAGATAAAAGCGGGAAGGGACCCAGAGATATGGACAGAGGGTAGGGAACACAGGTTGCATGCAACTGCGATGAGTGATTAATCAGCGAGTGGTTGGCTAGGGGACAAGAGTCCAGGGGAAAGGAAAGAAAAGCAGAGATTGCGCATAGAACCGTCCCTAGAGAAGAGGGGGAAAAAAAAACCCTCAGCTTTGAAATAGAGTGTGTTTTTTAGCTCTGGCTGGGGTGCTGACTTTAAACTAGGTGCGCTGGTCCCAGAAGGCGCCAATAAATACTGAACTGCCACTCACCTGACACCATCCATGGCGGTAGCGTCACGTTGAACTGGCATCAACGCCTGCGGAGGGTGTCCTGGCCCTGGGTGAAGTGACAGTGGCACGTGAGACTGTGGCCCACTGAAACAACGCTGGCCCGGTTAAGCCGTAGCAACGTTTGGGGCGGTGGTCCCGTTGCCTGGTGAAGCGGCGGCAGTCCACGACAGCGGCCTGCTGAGGCTGCAGCAGGGATCCAATGAAGCGGTCCCAGTCCCCGGTGAAGTGGCAGCAGCGCGATGCTGCAGTGCGGACTCTGTGGACCTGGAGTTGCTACGTTCCCCGAACTTCCACCACCCACCACTCAACCCCTGGCAACAGGGAAGCAGCTACCTATGGGACTGTTCAGGGTGATATAACAAAGCCTGCGGACTGGGACCTGGAAACGAGGCAGAGCGTGGGCCATAGAACTCAGCCCACTTGGGTACATCCTCAATACAGGGAGATTGGACCCGAAGAAGTGATTTGCAATGCTTGGTTGAGAAGGGACTGGAGCGACGCCATTGTTTCCCCCACAATCACCAAGGTTGAGCCTCAGAGAGGCCAGAAGACACAGTAAAGACAAGACCTGCCTACACCAAACCACGCCCATCACTTGCAGATAGCTATTTTGTTGTTGTAGCTGTTTTTACCTGAGCCTGGGTTTGCGTGTTTATTGGTTTTATCTGTGTGTTTGTGTACCTGTGTTTCCTCTGTGGTTATCTGTTTTCTTTATCCAGGGCTGCCTAAAGAAACAAGCAAAACTACACATGGTGGAGAGTCCCAAATACCACAACCAGTAGGGAAACAAAATAACCAAAGGGTCAACAAGAGAAACCAAGAGACACCATCCAAAGAACACTTTCTGAGCAGACAGGCCTTGAATAGTCAAAAGAGCCCTCTCTAATACAGCAGAACTCGCAGGGGCCAGGTGGACAACAAGCTTTTAAAAGTAACAAAAGAGAAAGCTAACCAAAATGACAAAACGGAAGAACTTTCCTCCAAAGAAATCCCAAGAAGAAATGACAACTAGAAAACTGGTGAAAACAGATAAAAGCAACATAACTGAACAAGAATTTAGAACAATAATCATAAAACTAATCGCCGGGCTTGAGTAAAGCATAGAGGACATCGGAGAAATTATGGCTACAAACGATATGGAGCTTAAAAAACATTTATGGTGAATTTAAAAATGCAATCAATGAGATACATAATAAACTGGAGGTGTCCAATGGACGGTAGAAGACGTAGAAAGGAAAATAAGCGATTTAGAAGACACTATTATAGAAAAAGAAGGAACTGAGAAAAAGAGAGATAAACTGATCCAGGAACATGAAAGTAGAGTTCGGGAGCTCACTGATACAATCAAACGGAGCAATAACCATATCATAGGAATCCCAGAAGAGGAAGAGAGAGGGAAATGTGCTGAAGGAGTCCTGGAACAAATTATATCAGAGAACTTCCCCAACCTGGGGAGTGAAGTAGAAGTTGAAATTCAAGAGGCACAGAGAACTCCCCTCACACGTCATTGTCTGCATGACATATCATAATGAAACTGGCAAAATATAAGAACAAGGAGAGAATTTTGAAAACAGCTAGGGAGAAAAGGTCCCTAACGAACAAAGAGAAACCTATCAGAGTGGTGACAGACCTATGTACTGAAACTCGGCAAGCCAGAAAGGAATGGCAGGAGATCTTCAATGTGATAAACAGAAAACATATACAGCCAAGAATCCTCTATCCAGCAAGCCTGTCATTCAAAATAGAAGGAGGGAAAAAAGTTTTTCCAAATAAACAAATATTGAAATAATTTGTCACCACTAAGCCAGCCCTACAAAAAATTCTGAGGGGGACTCTCTGAGGGAAGTGTTGCAAGGAACGCAAGATATCAGAGACACCACCACAAGCATGTGTTCTTTGTGGAAAAGACACAATAACTCTAAACCCATATGTTTCAATAATAACACTGAATGTAAAAGGCTGAATGCTCCAATCAAAAGACATAAGGTAGCAGACTGGATAACAAAACAAAATCCATCTATTTGCTTTCTACAAGAAACTCATTTTAGACTGGAAGATACCTTCAGATTAAAATAAGGTGATGGAGAAATATCTATCATGCTAAGGGAAGTAAAAAAAAAAAAAAGCTGGAGTAGCTAAACTTATATTAGACAAACCGGACTTTAAATTAAAGACAATAACAAGAGATGAAGAAGGGCATTACATAATAATTACAGGGTCTATCGATCAGGATGCACTACCAATTATACATGTATACGCACAGAGTAAGGGAGCACCTAAATACATAAAACAATAAATCACAAATAGAAATAATCTTATAGATAAGAATGTGCTAATAGTAGGAGACTTTAATACTCTGCTTACAGCAATGGATAGGTCAACCAGACAGAAAATCACTAAAGAAACAATGGACTTGAATGACACATGGGACCAGATCGATCTGACAGATATATTTAGAATTCTACAACCTGAGGCCATGGAATTCACTATCTTCTCAAGGGTGCATGCCACATTATCCAAGATAGATCACGTACTGGGACATAAAGCAGCCCTCAATAAATATAAAAGAATTCAGATCATACCATGCACACGTTCAGATCATAATGCTTTGAAACTTGAAATCAATCACAGGAAGAAGTCTGGAAAACCTCCAAAAACATGGAGGTTAATGAATACCCAACTAAAGAATGAATGGGCAAATCAGGCAATTAGAGTAGAAATATAAAAATATATGGAAACAAATGAAAATGAAAATATAACAATCCAAACTCTATGGGATGCAGCGAAGGCAGTTCTAAGAGGAAAGTACATTGCACTCCAGGCCTATTTGAAGAAATTAGAAAAAGCGTAAGTGCAAAATCTAACAGCTGGCCTAAAGGAACTAGAGGCAGAGCAACAAGAGCACCCCAAACCCTGTAGAAGAAGAGAAATAATAAAAATCAGAGCAGAAATAAACAACATAGAGACCAAAGAAACAATTGAACAGATCCATGAAACCAAGAGACGGTTCTTTGAAAAAATAAACAAAATTGACAAACCTCTAGCCAGGCTTTTGAAAAAGAAAAGAGAGAGCACCCAAATAGACAAAATCATGAATGAAAATGGACTTATTACAACCAACCCCTCAGAAATATAAGCAATTATCAGGGAATACTATGAAAAATTATATGCCAAGAAATTGGACAACTTAGAAGAAATGGACAAATTCCTAAACACACACTCACTACCAAAATTCACACGGGAAGAGATAGAAAACCTGAACAGACCCATAACGAGTGAAGAAATCGAATCAGTGATCAAAAATCTCCCAACAAATAAGAGCCCTGGACCTGATGGTTTCCCTGGGGAATTCTACCAGACATTTAAAACAGAATTAATCCCAATTCTTCTTAAGCTATTCCAAAAAATAGAAATCGAAGGAAAACTCCCGGACTCATTTTATGAAGCCAGCATCACTCTGATTCCAAGCCAGACAGAGATCCAGCAAAAAAAGAGAACTACAGGCCAATATCCTTGATGAATACGGATGCAAAAATTCTCAACAAGATCCTTGCAAATCGAATCCAGCAGCACATAAAAAGAATCATCCACCAAGATCAAGTGGGATTCATTCCTGGGTTATAGGGCTGGTTCAACATTCGCAAATCAATCAATGTGATCCATCATATCAATAAAAGAAAAGATAAAAACCGTATGATCCTGTCAATAGATGCAGAAAAAGCATTTGACAAAATACAGCATCACTTCTTAATAAAGACTCTCGAGATAGTGGGGATAGAAGGAACCTACTTAAACATCATCAAAGCCATCTATGAGAAGCCTTCAGCTAACATCATCTTCAACGGGGAAAAACTCAGAGCTTTCCCCCTGAGATCAGGAACACGACAGGGATGCCCACTCTCACCACTGCTGTTTAACATAGTGCTGAAAGTCCTAGCATCAGCCATCAGACACCAAAAGGAAATCAAAGGCATCAGAATTGGCAAAGAGGAAGTCAAACTTTCACTTTTTGCAGACGCCATGATCCTCTACATAGAAAACCTGACAGGCTCCACCAGAAGCCTACTAGAACTGATCCAAGAATTCAGCCAAGTTGCAGGGTACAAAATCAACGTACAGAAATCGGTTGCATTTTTATACACCAACAATGAAGCAACAGAAAGAGAAATCAAGAAACTGATCCCATTCACAACTGCACAAAAAACCGTAAAATACCTCGGAATAAACCTAACCAAGGATACAAGAGATCTGTATGATGAAAACTATAGAAAACGTATGAAGGAAATTGAAGAAGACACAAAGAAATGGAAAAACATTCCATGCTCATGGATAGGAAGAATAAATATAGTTAAGATGTCATTACTACCTAAGGCACTCTACACATTCAATGCAATTCCAATCAAAATTGCACCAGCATACTTCTCAAAACTATCCAAAAATTTGTATGGAACCATAAAAGACCCCGAATAGCCAAAATAATACTGAAAAATAAAACCAAAACGGGAGGGATCACCATCCCAGACTTTAGCCTCTACTGCAAAGCTGTCATCATCAAGACAGTATGGTATTGGCACAAAAACAGACACATAGACCAATGGAACAGAATTGAGAACTCAGAAGTGGACCCAAAAGTATACAGCTAACTAATCTTTGACAAAGCAGGAAAGAATATCCGATGGAAAAAAGACAGCCTTTTTAACAGATGGTGTTGGGAGAACTGGACAGCAATATGCAGAAGAATGAAACTAGATCATTTTCTCACACCATGTACAAAAATAAACTCAAAATGGATAAAGGGCCTGAACATGAGACAGGAAACTATCAACACCCTAGAGGAGAAAGCAGGAAACAACCTCCTTGACCTCCACCGCAGCAACTTCTTACTTGACACATCCCCAAAAGCAAAAGAATCAAGAGCAAAAATAAACTGTTGGGACCTCATCAAGATTAAAAGCTTCTGCACAGCCAAGGAAACAACCCAGAAAATTAATAGGCAACCAACGGAATGGGAAAAGATAGTTGTAAATGACATATCAGATAAAGGGTTGATATCCAGAATCTACAAGGAACTCACCAAACTACACGCCCGAAAAACAAACAACTCAGTGAAGAAATGGGCAGAAGATATGAACAGACACTTCTCCAAAGAGGACATCCAGATGGCCAACAGACACATGAAACGATGCTCAACATCCCTCCTCATCAGGGAAATACAAATCAAAACCACACTGAGATACCACCTCACGCCAGTCAGAGTGGCTAAAATGAGCAAATCAGAGAACTCTAGATGCTGGCGAGGATGTGGAGAAACGGACACCTTCCTACACTGTTGGTGGGAATGTAAACTGGTGCAGCCCCTTTGGAAAACAGTGTGGAGGTTCCTCAGGAAACTAACAATAGAACTCCCCTAGGACCCAGCAATAGCACTTCTAGGAATTTACCCAAGGGATACAGAAATGTTGATGCATAGGAGCACGTGTACCCCAATGTTCATAGCAGCACTCTCCACAATAGCTAAAACCTGGAAAGAGCCTAAGTGTCCATCAACAGATGAATGGATCAAGAAGATGTGGTTTAACTATACCATGGAATACTACATGGCAATGAGAAACAATGAAATCTGGCCATGTGTAGCAACATGGATGGACCTTGAGGGTGTTATGCTGAACGAAATAAGTCAGCCAGGGAAGAACAAATACGATATGTTTGCATGTATAGGAGGATTAGGAAGAATTTAATGGAAGACCGTGGGGGAGAAGAAGGGGGGAAATAGTGGGTAGAGGGAGAGAGGGAAACCTTGAGAGACTCTTGAATGATGAGAACAAACTGAGGACTGATGGGTGTTGGGGGGGGAGGGTGGAGATGGGCATAGAAGAGGGCACTTGTGGGGATCAGCACTGGGTGTTGTATGGAAACCAACTAGATAATAAACTGTGTGTAAAAATATTTAAAAACATAAAAAAAGAAAATAATATGTATTCTCTGTCTTAAGTTGGAATGTTGTGAATATATCTGTTATGTCCATCAGATCCAGTGTGTCATTCAGTGTCACTACACCCTAGTTGAATTTCTTTGTGATGATCTGTGCATCGATGCAAATGTGGTGTTTAAGTCCCCTACTATTATTATATTATTATCAATTAGTTCCTTTATGTTCATTTTTGACTGCTTTATGTATTTTGGTACTCTCATTATGGATGCATAATTTACAATGGGTATATCTTCTTGTTGAATGTCTTCTTTATTATTATATGCTCTCCTTTCTGTGTTTTTAGTTTTTTTTTTTTTTAAAGTCTATGTTGTCTGATGTGAGTATTGCTATTCCAACTTTATTTTGAGATCCATATGTATGGTAAATGTTTCTCCGTCCCCTCACTTTTAATCTGCTGGTAACTTCGGGTCTAAAGTGAGTCTCCTATGGATAACATATGCATGGGTCTTTTTTTTTTTTTATCCATTCTGTCTCCCTATATCTTTGGAATGTAATTCTTAGTCCATTTTCATTTAAAGTAATAACTGATGGATATGTATTTATTCCAATTTTGTTACTTGTTTGTGGTCATTTTGAATTATTTTTCTGAACTTTCCATTTTTTGCTGTTTTTCATAGTTGGCTGGTTTTCTTGAGTGATGTACCTGGATTCCTTTCCCTTTATTCTTTACTTATTTATTTATGTATTTATTTATTTATTTATTTATTTTGATTTATGGTTACCCTTAGGTTTGCACATAACACCTTCTTCATATACCATTCAGTATGAGATTGATGATCTCCTATATTTGAAACCATTCTTTATTCCACTCTCCTTCATGTTAGATAAATGTTGTAATATTTTATATTCTTTAGTTTTGTAATCCCTCGATGGATATTTACAGACATTCTTCATAATCTAACTTATTGTCTTTCTTTTCCACTCAAGGAGTCCTTTTTAATATTTCTTGTAGGACTGCTTTACTGCTCATGAGCTCTTTTAGTTTTTGTGTAAAACTCCTTATCTCTAATTATATTCTCAATGATAGTCTTGCTTGATAGATTATTTGCTACCAATCTTTCCTTTTCAGTACTTTGAATATATCGTGTTTCATCCTTTTGGTCTGCCTACTTTCTGCTGAAAAAAAACCTTCTCATAGTCTTATGGGGTTTCCCTTCTATGTATTTTATTTTTTCTTCATACTTAATTTTTTTATTACTAGTTTTTGTCAAATTATTTATTATGTGTCATGGTATGGTCTTTTGTGGGTTGATTTGGGGGAGACGGGGGAGAGACTCTGTGTGCCACCTGGATCTAAATGTCTATTTCCTTCCACAGATTAGGAAGTGTTCAGCTATTATTTCTTCAAATAAAATTTCTGCCATCTTTTCTCTCTATTCTTTTGGAAGAAGAAAACAAATTTTATTACATCTGATGGAGTCAATGAGTTCCCTAAGACTATTCTCATTTTGCATATTTGTTTTCCTCTTTTGTTCAGCTTGGTTATATTCCATTACTGTGTCTTCCAGGTCATTAATTCATTCCTCTACTTCCTTTAGCGTGCTCTTTATTCCATTAAGTACATTTTTAATTTAATTTATTTTGTTCTTTACCACTGGTTGATTATATTTTTTATCTCTTTGTTAAGGTTCTCAGTGATGTTCTCTATGCCTTTCTCAAGTCCAGTGAGTATGCTTAAGACACATTTAGTTCCTAGCCACATCTCTGCCTTTAATAACTTTTTCATTGTGGCTTCTTCTTTACCTTTCTTGTGGAGTTTTTTGTAGCCAGTCCTCAAGTTGTCTCCTGAACTATTTACACTTATGTGATTATTATCTTGTTGTGTCAATGGGATAAGGTAAGCTTAGCATCCTCCTACTCTACCATCTTCCAGTAGTCCTGTGTTAATTTTTGAGATGTCAAAGTGTTAGCCTTTCAAGTTTTTAAAAAATATTATTTGGGATAATCTCAGTCTTTTGTATCTTCATTTGAAATTTAAGATCAACTTTCACTTTGTGAAAAAATCCAACTAGGATATATATTGGGATTATGGCGAAGGTATAGATCAATTTGAAAAGTATCTGCACCTTAAAAATGTGAATTTTCTTATCCATGAACGTAGAATATGTCTCTGTAATTAGATCATTCTCACTTTCTCTCAACAATATTTTTAGGATTTCATATTAGATTATGTAGTTTTTCAGTTTATTCCCAAAATATCATCTTTGATAGTATTATAAATGGAAATGATTTTTTAAAATTTTATTCTCTGTCAGTTTACTTCTTGTGTATAGAAAAAGAGAGCGCTTTTAAGGATGAGTACTGGGCGTCATGGGAAGTGATGAATCACTGGTTTCTACTCTTGAATGAGGAACAATACTGTATATTAACTAACGAATTTAAATTAAAAATAGTAAAATAAATATTCTGTAAGAAAGAATAAATACAAAATATTTTTTTGCTAATTACATATTCTATAAACTTGTTTAATTTATTTATTTTATAAGGTTTTTATTGGTTTCCTTAGGATTTTCTGTATGCAAGATCACATAACTGAAAATAAATATAGTTTTACTATTTACTTTCACTATGGAAGTTTTGATGCACTATTCTTTTTAATTGCCCTGGCCTCAATCTTCAGTACATGTTGAGTAGGAGTGGTGAAAACAGAGTTCCCTGTCTTGATACTAATTTAACAGCAAAAACAAATTCTATTTACTGTTAAAGATGATATTGCATGTGACTTTTTCATCAATGTGTTTAATAAAAATTGAATAAACAGTTGAAAAACTTTTATGTTATTTTGTTTTTAAAATGTTTTTACCAGAAAACTATAGAATCCTATCAACTGTTTCTTCTCAATATCAGATGCTTTTGTTATTTATATCACATTAGTTGATGATCAGTTACTATTACTATTCTTGGATAAATCCCACTTGGACAAGATGTAGAACGATTTTTAAATATTGCTAAATTCAGTTTCCTAGGTTTTGTTGAGAATTTCTGCATTTATAATAAAAAAACATTGGATTACTCTTGTTTTCTTATGATATTTTTGTGGATGACTTTGGTGTCAGTGTAGTAGCAGTGTCATAAAATGAATTGGGAAATGTTTATTCAACTTATTATTTTTGAAAGAATATGTGAAGATTAAGTATCACATCTTTTTAAAATGTTTGATGGCTCAGTTTTATATGTATGATATATTTATATTTATAAAATTAAAAAAGTAAACCCAGGAAAAATGTGATTCAAATTCAATTGTAAGTTAAAATTATAAATATCTTCTGCAATATAATGAGGGAATTCCCATTATAAAGGAGACGATTGTATAAAAAGGAACATCCGGAGATGGAGGCATACATTGGAAATTGGAAATATGGTAACTAAATTTAAAAAATACATAAAATCTTGATATAAAAAAAGTGAATCACCATAAATTAAAAATATAATGACAATAACATAAAAATTTAGAATACGAAAGAAAACTACAAGTAAATGATAAATTCATGGTAAACATTAGACGATCAGTAAATATTTTTTAATAAAGCTCTGATTAAATTGAATCTGTTTTTCTCAACACACATATACACACCCAAAAATAAAAACTTCACAAAACTAAAAAACATGATTTTCTAAATAAAAATTACCTAATATTTACTGTTCAAGATTTTTTGTTTTTCCATTGAAAATTTTAATATTTTACTTAAAAATTTTCAAACATCTTACAAATGCCAAGGAACTCTTTCTTTCTTTCCTATTTTTTTTAATGTTTTATTTATTTCTAGGAGAGAGAGAGAGAGACAGCATGAGCAGGGGAGGGTCAGAGAGAGAGGGAGCACAGACTGAAACAGGCTCCAGGCTCTGAGCTGGCAGTCAGCACAGAGCCCGACGCGGGGCTCGAACCCACGAACCGCGAGATCATGACCCAAGCGAAAGTCGGACGCTTAACCGACTAAGCCACCCAGGCGCCCCTCTTTCTTTCTTTTTAAATAGTTTATTGTCAAGTTGGTTTCCATATAACACCCAGTCCTCATCCCAACAAGGAACTCTTTCTTTACATTTGCCTTAAAATTGGTAAAGTTGGAAGTGATATTGAATTTTTTTGAGTTTTTTTTCTCTTTTCCCCTTGACTCAGTCTGCTCAAAGTATGGATTGCTTAATTTAGCTACCATATTTCCAAGTTTGAGTAAAATTCAAAGCTTGAAATTAATGTTTATTTAGGTATAATTTATACCAGTGAAATTGGAGAACAGCCAAAAATTTTGCTTTCTTTATTTTAATAGTTTATTGTCAAGTTGGTTTCCATATAACGCCCTGTGCTCATCCCCACAAGTGTCTTCCTCCATGCCAAATTTTATTAAATTTATGGGTATACGGATCTTATGCTAAGGAATTTTCCAATATTAGACTAATGGTTTTTGCTGAGTGTCATTTAGAATAAAAAAAAATGTTAGTGTATTTTAAAAATAAACTGCATTTTAATTTATTTTTTTAAATGTTTTATTTTTTTCTAGGAGAGAGAGAGAGACAGCGTGAGCAGGGGAGGGTCAGAGAGAGAGGGGGAGTCACAGACTGAAACAGGCTCCAGGCTCTGAGCTGGCAGTCAGCACAGAGCCCGACGCGGGGCTCGAACCCACGAACCGCGAGATCATGACCCAAGCGAAAGTCGGACGCTTAGCCGACTAAGCCACCCAGGCGCCCCTAAACTGCATTTTAAAAGATTTTAAAAGATTTTAAAAGATTTCCTTCCTCAGAAGGAAATGCAGCAGTATGAATAAAGAAGAGGTATACTCAATAAAGCTTATAAACTTAGGTAAAATTTTCTTATTATTTTAATTATAAATGGAAATTTTCAATCAAAATACATATAATGTATTTTTCATATTTTCCCAAGGAAGCCTTTAATATCAATTCAAATTTTTAACATTTTTCTGAACACATAAAATACAATGTCATATGCATATTACATATGATCACATATATTTAATAGCTATTACTTGACTATAAATTGTAGCAAATGGGCCTTATTTTTTTTGTAGGCACAACTTTCAGTATTTTATTATGACAATTGCAACACACAACAGATTGTAATTTTTTAGTTTTTATTCATTGGACTTGAAATCAAGAAACCATTTCAACAATATTTCACAATTTAATAACTGGATAATCATCAGACCATGTTACACTGCAAAAATATTCATAACTTATGAATGCTGACACTGCTCAGTTTAGGTGTTAAACTTAAATTTTATAGCTCTTGAGGTTTAAATTAACAAACATAAAAGTGGGGAAAATCTGAAGAATATAGTGCAGAAGAGTTTTCTACTATAGAGTAGTTAGAGTTTCATAAGGAACACAGGAGCCCATTTTATTTATTTTATTTATTTAAACTTTTTAATGTTTATTCATTTTTGAGAGAGAGACAGAGCGTTAGCAGGTGAGGGGCAGAGAGAGGGAGACACAGAATCTGAAGCATGTTCCAGCCTCTGAGCTGTCAGCACAGGGCCAGATGTGGGGTTCTAACTCACGAGCTGTGAGATCATGACCTGAGCTGAAGTTGGACGCCTAACATACTGAGTTGTCCAGGCGCCCCACCATTTCATTTATTTTTCATCTGAGGTCAGGTCATGCACATCTTTCGCCAAATTTATTCTTGAATATCTTATATTTTGCTATTATAATTTTATTTCAAATTATAAAACTCTTTCTAGTATATAGAAATACACTTAACTTTTATATATTGATTTTGTATCCTGTGATCTCTTTAAACTCCCTTATTAGTTATATTACTTTTATTGTGTATTTCACACACTTTTCTACATAGATAATCATGTCATCTGATGAAAAAGAGTCCTGCCTCCTCATTTCCAATATGGATTCTTTCCATTTCTTTTTTTTCCTGATTTATTGCACTGGTTATATTTTCCATTGTAGTGTTAAATAGAAATGGTAAGAGAAGACTTGAATAAAACATTTGCAAATCATATATCTGATGAAAGATTTATAATACTCACCAATTTAAAAAAATGAACTATTGCTAGATTCAACAACATGGGTGAATTTCAAAGCAATGTTGCTGAGAACAGAAAACCAATTAAATATGCTTCTTATGTGATTCAATTTATATAAAATTCTAAAAATTGCAAGCTAGTCTTTAGTGACTAAAAGAAGACTAGTAATTATCTAGCCACTGAGGGGTTGCTGTGGGAGGGAGAGAGATTGGAGGAGTGGGAAGAGATAGAAAGAGGGATCACTGAGAAGAAAAAGGGAAAATCTGGGTAATAGGAGTGTCAAAATTTATCAAATTTCCATAGCCTCTTTTTCACCATTAAACAGAAACCATAGCAAAGCTTACCAAATTGTATACTTTAAATAAGTACAGTTGTATGCATGTCAACCTACCACAATGAAGCTTTTTTTTTTAAGAAAGTGGAGCAAATCTGGTAAGATATTAGCATTAATTATATATTGATAGTGCATAAAAAAGGAAAAGAAAGAAAAAGCCCAATCACAGGCAGAAAAAAACAGATGATTAGAACAAGAAGAAAACGATTATAGTAATATTTAATATTATTTTATTTTTAGGTACAGACATTTCTATACACTCCAGACTGGGGGTAAAACTTGATTTATACAAAAACTTAAATAAGAATGACATTAGATTTCTGAAAGTGACACTGAAATCAAAAAGAAAATCGAGTAAACCCTTAAAATGTAAATGAAAAAATATATCTGATTTCAAATTCTATGCCAAATTAAACAATAATTCAAGTGTGCAAGTAAATCAAAACAATTTTAAGGTTTGCATGTTCCTAGAAAATGAACATTTCCTTTGAAAGCTACTGGAAAACATGATATGCTCCTATAAGACTAGGAAGTAAATAGCAGTTGATATCAAAGCATCTAATAAAAAGAGATTTATCACAGGAAGATGCAAAAGAAACTAGGAATTCATAGCATGATGATGAAGGGATGTCATGTGATGATAATTATTCAGTAGATTTAAAAATTTAACAGATTAAATTAGAGCATAAATATTAGAGTTTAAAAGGAAATTCGTACCTGTAAAAATATAACCATATAAAAATCTAATAACAAAATGGTATATATTAATAAAACAATACCAAAAACAGTACTATAATATGCTTTCACATATTGAAAATGTTTTTAAATTCTTTATGGTGATTAAAGATAAATTCCTGATTCACGCAAAAACAAGTAAAAAAGATAGAAAGGAATTATTTACTCCCAATAAAAATAGAAAGGTGTAAAGGAACTACATTCATAGTATACTAAGAGTTAGTTAATATTGAAGTCATAATGTAATATATTACAAATATTGATTCAATTTAAAATTATTTTTTTTTAATTTTTAACGTTTATTTAGTTTTGAGAGACAGAGAGAGACAGAGCCTGAGCTGGTGGGGGGGATGGCTGCAGAGAGAGAGGGAGACCCAGAATCTGAAGCAGGCTCCAGGTTCTGAGCTGTCAGCACAAAGCCTGATGCGGGGCTCTAGCCCATGGACCATGAGATCATGACCTGAGCCTCAGTCAGACACTTAAACGACTGAGCTACCCAAGGCGCCCCTCAACTTAAAATTATTAATTCTGTTAAGAAAATTGAAGAGGTGAAAGGAGTAGTTTTGTGTATAAGCATTTGAGTGTGTGGTATAATTAACTATATCCTTACATATCATAGTAGGGAATTAATAATGATATCTAAAATGATTGATCAGTGGATGTAAGCATAATGGAGATGTAAGCCATTTCTCTTGTCTCCTCTCTGTTTAACAACTAATTGGACGTTCTTAACTGAGGAAAATTACCTTTGTACCTTATATCAAGGGACCTGGGAAGTGTGTAGACAATATTTATTTCCAAAATTAGACAAACAATATCTCTGTAAGAGTTGTGGATCCAAGGCAGTCTGCAAATCTGTCTCATTCCCACTCACCATGGTGGGAATGGTGAGCCTGAAGAGTGTAAAACTAGACAAATGCCCAAAGACAAAAGAGAATTTGTACAAGTTCAACATACATGAAAGGAGATTCCACCACACCATCAGCTTGGAATAGAGACATGTTTGGATGGAAGAGGGGGAGGAACTAACCAAAACCACACACTTCCCCTGACTAAAACTACAAGGGGATAAAATTTTGGTAGTGAAAGCAGTAATCTCTTCAACAGAAAAGGTTAAAAGCAAAAGTGACTTACTCCTGGCTATGCTAGATATGCAGATTGTGGCTGGAGAAAATCATTTCTGGTTTTTTAAACGTTAAGTTTTATTTATTTACAGGAGAGAGAGAGAGAGAGAGAAACAGCGTGAGCAGGGGAGGGTCAGAGAGAGAGGGAGTCACAGACTGAAACAGGCTCCAGGTTCTGAGCTGGCAGTCAGCAGAGCCCGACGCGGGGCTTGAACCCACGAACCACGAGATCATGACCTAAGCGAAAGTCGGACGCTTAACCGACTAAGCCACCCAGGCGCCCCCATTTCTGGATTTTTAGAAGGAATTTCCATAATGGGGATTTGAAGGGTAGAAGGAGACAAGGAAGAAAACATAAAAATATGACAGAGCAATAAAGGAATGCATTTCTTGATGTCTGTTTCAGGACTTCCTCAGGAAGTCCACCAATAAACCACTGGAAGTGTCCCACTTGAAGATTTCCCCATCGTGCCCACGGGCACCCTCCAAGCTTCAAGTACTGAATCCACAGCTCCCTCCATTCTGTTGCCAGCAAATTGTGCACATTCCTGTGTATTGAAGACAGTAAGCTGTAGTCTACACAGAGAGTGCTCAGTTAATCCACCAAGATTGGTAGGTTTGACAGAAACCACAAACTTGGGTTATACTGCCACCTTCTGGGAAAAAAAGAAAAAAAAAAGACTGGTACTAGCTAGCCTCTTGAACTTTAAGAATGAAAGAAAGCATAAACTTAGTGAAGTAAGCATTTCCTACTTCAAATCCAAGAGCAAATATCATTTTAAAAAGTAAAATAAATACAGTCACAAGAGGAAAATGCTACTTCCATAACCAAACCCAAAACAGAATATTGTGACCTACTGGATAAAGAATATCAAATAGCTGTTATGGGAGATTTTTAATAAACTACAAGTAAACTCAAAATGTAATTTAATGAAGTCAAGAATAAAATTAATAAACTTAAAGAGTTCTTTACCAACGGAATTGAAATTCTAAAAAAAAGGAAAATAAATTCTGGATCCAATGAATTTTAAAAAAAATGAGATGAATAATGCAATAGAGATCTTTGACAGCAGGGCAGTACAGATTGAATAAATAATAAAGAGCATAGGAAGGTAGAAATAATACAGTTACAAGAAGAGAGAGAACTAAGATTTTTTTAAATGATGAAACAATAGAAAAGCTATCAAATACTATCATAAAGGCTAACATTCAAATAATTGGGATTCCAAAAGTGAAGTGAGACAAGGATGTAGAGTTTATTTAAAGGAATAGTTGTAGAAGACATTTTAAACATGGGTGAATACTTAGAAATACAAATCCACAATGCTAATAGAACATCCTATTATTTTGATGCAAAAGTAACTGCTCCAAAACACATTATAATGACCCATCAGAAATCAGTGACAAACAAAGGGGCTTTAAGTCAGCTAAAGGGGAAAAAATGGTAACCTACTAAGGAACCTCCATTTTTGTCAACAGAGGATTTATTTGCAGAAACACCATAATCCAGAAGAGAGTGGCATGACATATCCAAAGTGTAGAAATATGAAAATTGCTAGAAAAGAATACTTTATCCAGTAAATTAATCCTTCATATTGGAAGGTTTAATAAAGGTTTTCCAAGACAAACAAAATCTAGGAAATTTATCACCAGTAGACTTGTTTTCCAAGAAAGTTTTGAAAGAAGATTCTTCAAGCTGAAATGAAAAGAAAGACACTAATCAGTGTTATAAAAACGTAGGAGCTGATTCATGTCCAAGATGGTATGTAAGAAAATGCTGAGCTCATCTCTTCCACAAAACTCACCAAATTATACCAATTTATAGAGGAATTACTCCTTAAGCTGACCTGAAGTCTCACTGAACAGTTTCTGCACAACAACAACAACAACAACAACAACAACAACAACAACAAACCACAGAGAGGACGTCAAAATAGAATAAAAAGAGGTAACAGCAAGAAAGATGGAGACACAGTAATGAAAGAAACCCCTAACCCCATACTGCAAACTTCAGTGGAGACGGATAGTACTGAGGGACTTGCAGTGGATTTGTCTTCCTTGGGCACAGGAAAAAAAAAAAAAAAGCCACGTTTTACAAAAGCAGCTAGCTTATGGAAGAACCAGCTCCAGAACTCTGCGAAATGAGAGAGAAGCTGCTGGAAATCTCTCTGGGTTGAGAGACTGGAAAGTGACATAATTTATATTCCCTCCTCCACCTTGAAAGTGCAGAGTTGGGTCAAGATGTGATAGCCAGCTTGTGATTCCTCATGCCCCAGGTCTCCTAGGCTATCATCAGCCATGGAGGCTCTGGGGCATAAAATGACAACCTTGGTTTAGACAAACAACTAGTATATAAAAGAACTAGATCTAGAACTTCACCAAATATCAGGAGACCTGCTGGAATGTTCTTTGAGTAGGCAAGGCTGGTGGACACAGTTTATGCTCTCCTTCCACTTTAGTAACATGAATGGTAACAGAGCTCAGATGCCCTAACCATCCTGCTGCCTCAGTAAGCATTGGATCCCTTAGCTCACAATAGCCCCAGACATTCTGGGGCACAGAAAAACAACAACAACAACAACAACAACAACAACTATGGTTTAAAAAGTAGCTGGCGTGGCGCCTGAGTGGCTCAGTCGGTTAAGCGTCTGACTTCGGCTCAGGTCATGATCTCATGGTTCTGTGTGTTCGAGCCCCACGAGAGGCTCTGTGCTGACAGCTCAGAGCCTGGAGCCTGCTTCTGATTCTGTGTCTCCCTCCCTCTCTCTGACCCTCTCCTGCTCACGCTGTCTCTCTCTCTCTCTCTCTCTCTCTCTCTCTCCCAGAAATAAATAAAACATTTAAAATTTTTTTTAAAAAAAGTACCTAGTATATGAGTCAGCCCTGCAACTCTACCAGCTGAAGAGGGAATTACTAGAACTCTCTCTGGGTAGGAGAGGCTGACAAATAGGCTCTGCACTTGCCCTACATATTGAAAACACAAATTAGTGCATGGTTTGGGTATCCTAACTGGCCTGCCCCCTCAGTGAGGCCCAGGCTGCTCATCCAAAGCAGTTCCAGCCATTCCACCAAAATGACCACAGGGTGGCGTCTGAACAGCGTCTCCCATTACATTCCCACCTGGACCAGTTTTGTCTCCAGTACTTCTGCCATGATGCCCCATGTTCTGAGCACTCCGGGACACCCCAGATGGCACTCACTTTGGATTAAGATGTCCCTCAAGGACATCCTCAGTGTGAAGAGCCCCAGGACATCCCAGCTTGCACCCACTTCAGCTTCGTCTGTCTAGCCAGGACATGTTTTACTCAGATTGCTTAAGGACAGAAACAGGATGCACCCACTTAAACTTTAGCTATCCTGGTAGATAACGCCCTGCACAAAGCATCCCTGGACTCTTTGACATATAACTTGCCTCAGATCTAGCTTCACTTCTAGTGCATTCTCTGTCTGAAAAGTCCTGGAACACAGCGATCTACACACATTTCAGCTTTAGCTGCCAAGATGATTTCTGTGCATAGAATGCTGGGACATACTGGCCAAAGCCCAATTCAACTGCAACCACCCTGCTAGGGAACCCCAGTGCAGACAACCCTGGGATTCCCCAGCTTACACTCACACCAGCTTTAGTTGTGCTGATAGAGGCCACATAGCACATAGAACCAGATTTAGCTGTTTTGACAGGGCACCCAATGTGCAGAAAACCTCAGGATCTTCCACCTTTCAACCTATCTAAGACCCAGTCACCCTGCCAGGACACCTTCTGTGTGTAGAACCCAGGAAAACCCCAAATAACACCTATTTCAGATTCAGCTATCTTACAAAGGTACCCTCTCTGAGTAGAGCCTATGGACACCCCAGCTTGCATTCACTTCAGCTTTAGCTGTCCTTCCAAAACACCTGCTCTGTGAAGAGCACGGGAACCACTGAAAGCTGTACACATTTCAGCTTTAGTTGTCCTACCACAGTTCCGATTTCATGGAGAGCCCCATAACCTCCACCCCACAGTAGCCACAGCTCCATCCAGTTAGAAAAAGTCACCAAGTCACCAAGCACGCTTCATCTATATAGGGAATGACCATACACAAGTCCAGTCTTTCAAGATTAGTTGTTCTGTCGAATCCATATAAATTAACACAGAAAGTTGGAAAAAATGCAGAGACATAAGAATAAGCTTCTAAGGAAAGACCAAGACAAAACCTCAGAAAAACTAAGTGAAAAGGAAAAAAACATTATGCCTAATTAAGAATTTAAAATAATGAATGTAAAGACGATCACTGGCCTGTAAAAAAGAGTGAAAGAACTCAATGAGAACTTCAGTAAGGAGACAACAACAACAACAACAACAACAACAACAACAAAAACAACACCAACAATAAAAAGAACCAGCTAGAGTTGAGGAATATAATAACTGAAATGAAAAGTACACTAAAGGGAATCAATAGATTCACAGATGCAGAACATATCAGCAATGTGGAAGATAGGGTAATGGATGGCACTCAAGCTGAATAACAAAAAGTCAAAAGAATTATTGCAAAATGAGGATAGGCTAAGGTATCTCTTGGACAAAATCAAGAAGACAAATATTTGCATTACACGGGTCCCAGAAGAATGGAAAGAAAATACATTGGCAGAAAAATTATATAAAAACAGTATCTAAAGACTTTCCTGACTAGGGAAAAAATTAGACATCCAGTTTCAAGAAGCAGAAACAAATCTTTAAAAATGAACTGTAGAAAGTCCACATCAGGAAACATAAAAATTAAAATGCCAAAAGATAAAGAAATAGAAAGGATTTTTAAAGCACAAAGCAAGATAAAAAGTTATATGTAAGGAAAAAAAGTAGGACTATCAGCTAATTTTTTAACAGAAACTTTACATTTTAGAAGGGACTGCCATGATATACTAAATGTGCTGAAATGAAAAAAAAAAAAAAAACTAGAACAAAGAATACTCTATCCAGCAAGTTTACCATTTAGAATTGAAGGAAAGATAAATAGTTTCCCAGAGAAACAAAAATTAAATAAGTTTATCAGCACTACACCAGCCTTAAAAAAAAAGTTGTAAAAAAAACCCTGACTTCATTGAATGGAAAAGACCATAATCAGACCAAAGTAAATTATGAATAAAAAGATTTATTTATTTATTTTGAATAAAAAGATTTAAAAAATGACAGCATATACATAAAATGTGGAGAAGGAGTAAAGAAGAATAAGGTTTCATTGAATGTGTTTGAATATAAATGACCTTCAACTTAATTTAGACTGCTATATACTTAGGATGTTATATATGCGCCTCATGGTAACCACAAACTGAAAACCTATAATATATACACTAACAAAAATGAGAAACAAAGCCAAGCAGAACACCACAGAAACTCATTAATCATAAAGAAATAGAGCAAGAGAAGAAGAAAGGAACAATGAAATAACAACAATACAGTGGCATCTGTATGGCTCAGTCGGTTGGGTGTCCGACTTTGGCTCAGGTCATGATCTCAGTGTTCATGGGTTTGAGCCCCATGTTGGGTTCTGTGCTGACAGCTCAGAGCCATGAGCCTGCTGCAGATTCTATATTTTCCTCTCTCTCTGCTCTTCCACGGTTCACACTCTGTATCTCTTTCAAAAATAATTTAAAAAAAAAGTTAAAAAAAGAAATACAATAATACAATCAGAAAACAAATAACAAAATGACAATAAGTACATACTCATCAATAATGACTTTAAATTTAAATGGCCTTATGCTCCAATTAAAAGACATAGGCTTCTGGAATCGATTTTTTAAAAAGTAGAAAAGTAAACAATATTCATCTATATTCTGTCCCAAAGAGGCTCACCTGAGATCTGAAGACAAATACAAACTGAAAGTAAAGGGATGGAAAAATATTTACCTTGCAAATGGAAACAAAGAAAAAATAGTCAGTGTAACCATACTTAGACAAAATAGATATTAAAACAAAGAGTAAACAAGAGACAAAGGGATCACATAATGATTAAGGGATCTATCCACCAAGAATATATAATAATTGTAAATATCTATACACCCAACATTGCAGCACCTAAATATATAAAGCAAATGTTAACAATATTAAAAGGAGAAATTGATAGTAATACAATAATACAGGGGACTTTAACACCTCACTTACACATATAGGTATAGATCAACCAGACAGAAAATCAATAAGGAAGCAGTGTCTTTGAATGACACTTGGGACAAGATGGACATAACGAATGTATAAAGAACATTCCATCCAAAAAACAAGAGAATACATATTATTTTCAAGAGCACATGGAAAATTCTCCAGAATATATCATACCATAGACCACAAAACAATTTATAAAATTAACGAATATTGAAATCATACCATGGATCCGTTCCAAACACAAAGGGATGAATCTAGAATTCAATCACACGAAATATGTAAAGATGTAACAACATGCTACTAAAACACCAATGGGTCAACAGAGAAATTAAAAAAAAAACTTTTAAAATACATAGAATGAATGAAAATTAAAATACAATGGTTTAAATTATTTGGGATTAAGCAAAAGCAGTATTTTCTTTCTTTTATTTTTTTACACAGAGTTTATTGTCAAGTTGGTTTCCATATAACACCCAGTGCTCATCCCCACAAGTGCCTCACTCCATGCCCATCTCCCCCCTCCCCCCCACACCCATCTGTCCTCAGTTTGTTCTCATCATTCAAGAGTCTCTCATGGTTTCCCTCTCTCCCTCTACCCACTATTTCCCCCCTTCTTCTCCCCCCCGGTCCTCCATTACGTTCTTCCTAATCCTCCTATACATGCAAACATATGGTATTTGTCCTTCGCTGCCTGACTTATTTCGCTCAGCATAACACCCTCAAGGTCCATCCATGTTGCTACACATGGCCAGATATCACTGTTTCTCATTGCCATGTAGTATTCCATGGTATAGATAAACCACATCTTCTTGATCCATTCGTCCTTGGATGGACATTTAGGCTCTTTCCATGTTTTGGCTATTGTTGAGAGTGTTGCTATGAACATTGGGGTCCATGTGCTCCTATGCATCAGCATTCCTCTATCCCTTGGGTAAATTCCTAGAAGTCCTGTTGCTGGGTCATAAGGGAGTTCTATTGTTAATTTCCTGAGGAATCTCCACACTGTTTTCCAGAGGGGCTGCACCAGTTTACATTCCCACCAACAGTGTAGGAAGGTGCCCATTTCTCCATAACCACGCCAGCATCTAGAGTTCCCTGATTTCCTCATTTGAGCCACTCTGACTGGCGTGAGGTGATATCTCAGTGTGGTTTTGATTTGTATTTCCCTGATGAGGAGGGATGCTGAGTATCGTTTCATGTGTCTGTTGGCCATCTGGATGTCCTCTTTGGGGAAGTGTCTGTTCATATCTTCTGCGCATTTCTTTACTGGGTTGTTTGTTTTTCGGGTGTGGATTTTTGTGAATTTTTTATAGATTTTGGATATTAACCCTTTATCCGATATGTCATTTGGGACTATCTTTTCCCATTCCGTTGGTTGCCTTTTAGTTTAGTGGGTTGTTTCCTTTGTCGTGCAGAAGCTTTTCATCTTGATGAGGTTCCAATCGTTTACTTTTGCTCTTGATTCCCTAAGCAATATTTTCTTAATGTACAATGTTTTATTAATTTCATGTTTAAAATATACTGATATCAAAAATTCCATACATAACACGATGCTCATCATGACAAGTGTACTCTTCATTTCTCACTATTTAGACCCATCTCCCTATATCACTCTGCTCTAGTAACCATCACTGTTTCCAATAATTAAGATCTATTTCCTAATTTGTCTCTATATGTCTCCTTTCCCCCCTTTTCATTTGTTTCCTTTTTTAAAATTCTACATATGAGTGAAATCATATGGTATTAGTCTTTTTCTGACTGACATATTTCACTTAGTAATATATTCTCTAACTCCAACGGTTTCATTGTAAATGGCAAGATTTCATTCTTTTTTTATGGCTGAGTAACATTACATATATACATTGTATATGTATATACAACACACATACACACACACATATATCACGTCTTCTTAATGTTTACGTACTTTATTTTGAGAGAGAGAGAGAGAGTGAGAGAGAGATAGAGCAAGCTAGGGAGGAGCAGAGAGGGAGAGAATCCCAAAAAGGCTACATGCTCACTACAGAGCCCACTACAGTGGTCAGTCTCACAACCATGAGATCATGACCAGAGCCAATATCAAGAGTCAGATGCTTAATCAATTGAACCACACAGACACTCCGCTTCTTCTTTATCCATTCATCAATTGATGGGCACTTGGGCTGCTTCCATTATTTGACTGTTACTACTAATGCTGCTTTAAATATACAGGTGCATGTATACCTTGGAATTATAATTTTTGTTTTCTTTGGGTAAATACCTAGTAGTGCAATTGCTGGATCACAGGGTAGTTCTAATTTTAACTTTTTGAGAAACTCCATACTGGTTTCCAAAGTGGCTGCGGAAAGCAGATTCAGTGGATGCAGGGGCGAGTCACTGTCAAATACTGAGTCAACATAGTAAAAAGAAATAAAGTGTGAGCAGGAGCAAAAACAAGAATCCAAGACTGGCAAGGAATACCCAATCCAGAGATGAGGCCAGTGTGCAACTGAGCATGGAAAATGACAAGATAGGAGCATAATACAGGATTTCCTTTTTCTTTTTTAATGTTTTATTTATTTCTAGGAGAGAGAGAGAGACAGCGTGAGCAGGGGAGGGTCAGAGAGAGAGGGAATCACAGACTGAAACAGGCTCCAGGCTCTAAGCTGGCAGTCAGCACAGAGCTCGACGCGGGGCTCGAACCCACGAACCACGAGATCATGACCTAAGCGAAAGTCGGACGCTTAACCGACTAAGCCACCCAGGCGCCCCCAGGATTTCCTTTTAAAAGCCTGGCCGTTGTCCTACAAAGCTTCAATCTTCCAAATAAGTAGTTACAAAGTATCCATGGAAATTAAGCAGTAACTTATAGAATATATAAAAATCTTTTCTTTCCTTGAGAACAAGGATTTTGGTCTGGTTCACTGATGAATTTTCATAACAAAATACAGTATCCGAAACATAGCAGGTAATTTTTTTCAATGTTTTTAAAATTTATTTCTGAGAGAGAGAAAGCGTGAGCAGGGGAGGGTAAGAGATAGGGAGATAAAGAATCTGAAACAGGCTCTAGGCTCTGAGCTAGCTGTCAGCATAGAGCCCGACGCAGGGCTGGAACCCACGAACCGTGAGATCATGACCAGAGCCGAAGTCGGACGCTTAACAGACTGAGCCACCCAGGCGCCCCCATAGTAGGTACTTAATAAATACTTATCAAATGAATGAATGCAGGAACACCTGCAGTGAATTCTCTGAGAGTTTATGCCTCAGTAAGATGCTTGCATTTTCTTATTACATTCATTCAGTTAACTAAATAAGAACGCAAAACAATTAATTTATAAAGTGAATAAAACTGGGAGGGATAAAAATATATACATACTACATGGTTTCTATCCTCAAAAAGTTTTCAGAATTATATGGATTTTAAAACCTATAAATAAATATATAATAAACGTAAAAATGTTGAGTGGTATGGACAAAAATGGAATTGCAATGTAGAGAAGTGATTAGTTCTGACAGCACATTAAGAGAAGGGTGACATTTGATTGAATACTGAAAGACAGGAAAGCCTAATGACACTGAAAATAGGTAAATGACAACCTAGTAGAAAGAATAATCAGCAAAGCACAATAATGTGAAAACATATGTTTGAGAAATAATCCTTCAGTTAGTTGGGGAATATAACATATACTGGAAATAAAATATGGAAAAGCAGAAAAGGTAGGATAATTAATTATCAGAGAGATTCTCAAGCACCAGGCTAAATATTATTAAATTGTATTATACAGTAGTTCAAGGCTTTGGGCAAGGAGAATATAAGCCATAATTGTTCATTAGAATGATTAACATGATTTGGTAAGGTGACTTTGAGAAGAAAGCTAGTAGAAGATAGGGTGTCATGTAGGAAGCGATTACAATGGACAAGAACAAATTAACACAAAGTAGTGAGAATGGGGAATGAAGACACTCCTCCTTTACATCCCCTTTATATTTATTTTTTTCCATGAAAAGGTCATTATTTTTTTATTCTTTTTTTCTCAAATAGTTTTTGTCAAGTTGGTTTCCATATAACACTCAGTGCTCATCACAAGTGCCCTCCTTCTTGCCCATCTCCCCCCTCCGCCCCACACACCAAACAGACTTCAGTTTGTTCTCAGCATTCAAGAGTCTCTCATGCTTTGCCTCCCTCCCTCTCCCCAACTATTTTTCCCATCTCCTCCCCCATGGTCCTCCGTTAAGATCCTCACAATCCACTGATGCGTGCAAACATATGGTACCCATCCTTATCTGCCTGACTTATTTCGCTCAGCATAACACCCTCAAGTTCAATCCATGTTGCTACACATGGCCACATTTCGTTCTTTCTCATTGCCATGTAGTATTCGATTGTATAAATATACCACATTTTCTTGATCCGTTTACATCACTTGATGGACACTTAGACACTGTCCATGGTTTGGCTATTGTTGAGAGTGCTGCTATGAACTTTGGGGTACATGTGCCCCTATGCATCAGCACTCCTGTATCCCTTGGGTAATTATTAGCAGTGCTATTGCCGGGTTATAGGGGAGTTCTACTGTTACTTTATTGAGGAACCTCCACACAGTTCTCCAGAGGGGTTGCAGCAGTTTACAGTTTCACCAACAGTGTAGTAGGATGCCCATTTCTCCACATCCTCGCCAGCATCTAGATTCTCCTGATTTCTTTATTTTCGTCAATCTGACCGGCATCAGGTGATATCTCAGTGTGGTTTTGATTTGAATTTCGCTGATGAGGAGGCATGCTGAGCATTGTTTCATGTGTCTGTTTGCCATCTGGATGTTCTCTTTGGAGAAGTATCTGTTCATGTCTGCCCATTTCTTCACTGGATTATTTGTTTTTTGGGTATGGAGTTTGGTGAGTTCCTTACAGATTTTGGATACTAGCCCTTTATCTAATATGCCATTTGCAAAATTCATTTCCTAACTAGTATGCCAGTTGCCTATTAGTTATATTGATTTTTTCCTTTACCAGGCAGAAGATTTTAATCTTGATGAGGTCCCAATATTTTATTTTTGCTCTTGATTCTTTTGCTTTTGGGGATGTATCAAGTAAGAAATTCCTGCGGTTGAGGTCAAGGAGGTTTTATCCTGCTTTCTCTTCTAGGCTTTTGATGGTTTCCTGTCTCACATTCAGGTCCTTTATCCATTTTGAGTTTATTTTTGTGTATGGTCTGGGAAAATGATCTAGTTTCATTCTTCTTCATGTTGCTGTCCAATTCTCCCGGAACCATCTGTTAAAGAGACTGTCTTTTTTTTTTTTTTTTAATGTTTTATTTATTTCTAGCAGAGAGAGAGACAGTGTGAGCAGTGGAGGGTCAGAGAGAGAGGGAGTCACAGACTGAAACAGGCTCCAGGCTCCGAGCTGGCAGTCAGCACAGAGCCCCACGCGGGGCTCGAACCCACGAACCGCGAGATCATGACCTAAGCGAAAGTCAGACGCTTAACCGACTAAGCCACTCAGGCGCCCCAAGAGACTGTCTTTTATCCATTGGATACTCTTTCCGGCTTTGTCAAACATTAGTTGGCTGTATACTTTTGGGTCCAATTCTGAGTTCTCAATTCTATTCCATTGATTTATATATTTGTTTCTGTGCCAATGCCATACTGTCTTGATGATTCCAACTTTGTAGTAGAGGCTAAAGTGTGGGATTGTGATGCCTCCCACTTTGGTTTTCTTCATCAATAATACTTTGGCTATTCGGGGGTTTTGTGGTTCCATACAAATTTTAGGATAGTTTGTTCTACTTTTGAGAAGAATCATGGTGCAATTTTGATTGGGATTGCATTGAATGTGTAGATTCCTTTGGGTAGTAATGACATTTTATCAATATTTATTCTTCTGATACATGAGCATGAAATGGTTTTCAATTTCTTGGTGTTTTCTTCAATTTCCTTCATAAGTATTCCATACATTTCATCATACATATCTCCTATATCTTTGGTTAGGTTTATTCCCAGGTATTTCATGTTTGTTTGTTTTTTGTGTGTGTGTGCGTGTGTGTGTGTACAATTGTGAATGGGATCAGTTTATTAATTTCTCTTTCTGTTGGTTCATTATTGTTGTGTAAAAGTGCAACCGATTTCTGAATGAATCCCATTTGTTCTGTGGATAATTCTTTTTATTTGCTGTTTGATTCGATTTGCAAGAATCTTGTTGGGAATTTTTGCATCCGTATTCTTCAAGGATATTGGCCTGTAGTTCTCTTTTTTCCTGGGTCTTTGTTTGGTATGGGAATCAAAGTGATGCTGGCTTCGTAGAATGAGTCTGGAAGTTTTGCTTCGATTCATATTTTTTGGAATAGCTTGAGAAGAATGTGTATTAATTATGTTTTAAATGTCTGGTGGAATTCCCCAGGGAAGCCCTCTGGCCAAGGGTTCTTATTTGTTCGGATATTTTTGACAACTGATTCAATTTCTTCAATAGTCATGGGTCTGTTCAGATTTTCTATGTATTCCCGTGTGAATTTTGGTTGTCAGTATGTCTTTAGGAATTTGTCCATTTCTTCTAAGTTGTCCAATTTGTTGCTATATAATTTTTCATAGTATTCCCTGATAATTGCTTGTATTTCTGTGGGGTTGTTTGTAATAAGTCCATTTTCATTCATGGTTTTGTCTATTTGAGTGCTCTCTCTTCTCATTTTGAGAATACTGGGTAGAGGTTTCTCAATTTTTGTGTATTTTTTCAAAAAAAACAACTCTCGGTTTCATTGATCTATTCAACTGTTGTTGTTGTTGTTGTTGTTGTTGTTGTTGTTTTTGAGGGGGGGATTTTACATTGTTTATTTCTGCCCTGGTTTTTATTATTTCTCTTCTACTGGTTTGAGGGGCTCTTGTTGCTCTCCCTCTCATTACTTTAGGTGCACTTTTAGATTTTGCACTTGTGCTTTTTCTAATTTCATGAAATAGTCCTGGAGTACACTGTACTTTCCTCTTCAGACTGCCTTTGTTGCATCCCATAGAGTTAGGATTATTGTATTTTCATTTTCATTTGTTTCCATATATTTTTTCATTTCTTCTCTAATTGCCTGATTGGCCGATTCGTTCTTGAGTAGGGTGTTCTTTAACCTCCATGGTTTTGGAGGTTTTCCATACTGCTTCCTGTGACTGATTTCAGGTTTCATAGCATTGGGATCTGAAAGTGTGTATGGTATAATCGCAATTCCTTTATATTTATTGAGGGATGCTTCATGTCCCATTATATGATCTATCTTGGAGAATGTGCCATGTGCACTTGAGAAGAATGTGAATTTCATGGCCTCAGGATGTAGAGTTCTAAATATATCTGTCGAATGCAACTGGCCCAATGTGTCATTCAAGTCCATTGTTTCTTTGGTGATTTTCTGTCTAGTTGTAAGTGGAACATTAAATCCCCCTGCTATTAGCACATTCTTATCCATAAGATTGTTTCTGTTTGTCATTAATTGTTTTATGTTTATGTATTTGGGTGCTCCCATATTCGGTGGGTAGACATTTCTTTTATTTTTATATTTTTATTTATTTCTAGGAGAAAGAGAGAGAGACAGCGTGAGCAGGGGAGGGTCAGAGAGAGAGGGAGTCACAGACTGAAACAGGCTCCATTCTCCGAGCTGGCAGTCAGCACAGAGCCCGACGCGGGGCCCGAACCCATGAACCACAAGATCATGACCTGAGCGAAAGTCGGTCGCTTAACCGACTAAGCCACCCAGGCGCCCCTCGATGGGTAGACAGTTCTAATTGTCAGCACTTCCTGATGGATAGACCCTGTAATTATTCTATAATGCCCTTCTTCATCCCTTGTCACTGCCTTTAATTTAAAGTCCATTTTGTCTGATATAAGTATAGCTATTCCAGCTTTCATTGGACTTTCCATGGCATAATATTTCTCCATCCCCTTACTTTTAATCTGAAGGTGCCCTCAGATCTACAACAAGTTTCTTGTAGACAGCAAATATATAGATTTTGGGTTTTTAAAATCCGTTCTGCTACCCTGTTTTTGATTGGAGCATTCAGCCCATTTACATTCAGTGTTATTATTGAAACATATGGGTTTAGAGTCTCGTGTCCTTTGTGTGATTTATGATTGTGGTGGTGCCTCTGGTACCCTGAGTTCCTTGCAACATTTCCCTCAAAGTGTCCCCCTCAGGATTTATTTTTTTTCAGTAATTTTTTATAAATGTCTTTGTTTATTTCTGAGAGAGAGAGAGAGACAGTGTGAGCAGGGGAGGGTCAGAGAGAGAGGGAGATACAGAATCTGAAACAAGCTCCAGGATCTGAGCTGGCAGTCAACACAGAAACCGATGTAGGGCTCGAATCTATGAACCGTGGTCATATTCAGGACCTCAGTCAAATTTAGATCCTTAACCGACTGAGCCACCCAGGCTCCCGCCCCACTTCATGATTTATTGTAGGGCTGGTTTAGTGGTGACAAATTCTTTCAATTTTTGTTTATTTGGAAAAACTTCTATCTCTCCTTCTGTTCTGAATGATAAGCTTCCTTGATAGAGGATTCTTGGCTGCATATTTTTTTTCTGTTCATCACATTGAGGATTTCCTGCCATTCCTTTCTGGCCTGCCAAGTTTCGGTAGATAGGTCTGTCACTACTCTGATAGGTTTCCCTTTGTATGTTAGGGCCCTTTTCTCCCTAGCTTCTTTCAAAATTTTCTCTTTGTCCTTATTTTTTGCCATTTTCACTATAATATGTCATGCAGAAGATTGATTCAAGTTATGTCTGAAGGGATTTCTCTGTGCATCTTGGATTTCAATGTCTATTTCCTCTCCCAGATAAGGGAAGTTCTCTGCTATAATTTGTTCAAGGACTCCATCACCACTTTTCTTTCTCTCTTCCTCTTCTGGAATTCCTATGATAAGGATATTGTTCCCTTTGATTGAATTGCTGAGCTCTAGAACTCCTCTTTCATGTTCCTGGATCAGTTTATCTCTTTTTCTCAGCTTCCTCTTTTTCTATAATTATGTCTTCTATATCACTTATTCTTTTTTTTTGTCTCTCCAGTCTGTACATTGGACACCTCCATTTTATCATGCATCTCATTTATAATATTTTTTAATTCATCACAACTATTTTTAAGCTCCATAGTCTTTGTAGCAATAGCAGACTTCTCTGATGTCTTCCTTGCCTTTTTAAAGCCTGTTGATTAAATCTATGACTCTTCTAAATTCTTGTTCAGCTATGTTGCTTATATCTGTTTAGAGCAGTTCTTTATCTCTCATTTTCCCTGGAATTTCTTTAGAGGAGAGTTCTTCCGTTTCATTATTTTGGTTAGCTTTCTATCTATTGTTAATTTCAAAAGCTTGTTATGTACTCTGCCCCTACAGGTGCTGCTTTATCAAAGAGGGCCGTTTGACTGTCCAGGGCCTGTCCGTTCAAGAAATGTTCTTTGAATGGTGTCTCTTGGTTTCCTTTGTCAATATTTGGTTATTTTATTTCCCTACTTGTAGTGGTATTTGGGACTCTCCACCATGTATACTTTGGCTTGTTTCTTGAGGTAGCCCTGGAAAAGAAAACAGACCAACAATCTCACAGGGAACAAAGGTATACAAACGCACAGAAAAATGTAACAAACATGCAAACTGAAAAGGAGAAAAAAAAAGAAAAAACAGAACAGACAAAAAAACAAAACAAAACAAAAAGGAAAAAAAGAGGAAGGAGGGAAGACAAATAGTAAAAATTAAAATTAATAAACAATAGAAAGAAATGAAGAAAGAAAAAAATGACAAAGGACAGTGTAAAAGCATAAAACCAGAATTCCCAGATACAAATAAAGAGCTGGATATATGTAGTGCTGATGGAAAAGCATATACACAGAGAGAAATGACAGGGCAGGCAGGAAGCATAATTGGAATTGAAATGATCAGGCAGAGAGACTAAAAGGCATGATTCAGAGGGAGAAATCATAGAATATGGTTAGAGGCAAGGAGAAAATAATAAACATAATGTCACTCAGAGAAACTATATATTCTGATTAATCCAGAGAGAGAGAAATTAAAAGGTAGTGGTGGAGGTGTAGAATGTACATATAGAGAATGGATTAAGTGTGACTGCTTCAGCAAACCAGTGACCAGAGTTACCCTACCAGCAGAGTGGAGGATTAAGAATGAGACATGGGAGAATATATCTGAATAGAAAGAATTATCTATAATTAATCATGGCAGTGCATCCATGTTGGTCTTGCACTGGGCTCCTGTGTAAAAAAAAAAAAAAAAAAAAGCACCTCTCTAGCAAGAATGTGCATCGTTTGGTGTAGGCAGGTCCTAGCCTCAACTGCATTCTGCTGGTCACCCACTCAGTCCCAGCCTTAGTGGTTGTGGGAAGAAAAATGGCAGTGCCCCAGTCCCTTTTGGAACCAAGCTTTGCAAATCACTCCTTTGGATCTGATCTCCCTGTGCTGTGGGTGTAGCCAAGGTGGGCTATGTTCTATGCCCCATGCCATGCCTTGTTTCCAAACCCCAGTCCACGCGCTTTATGGATACCTCCCAAAACACAGTCCTGCAGGTTGCTGCTTCCCTGTTGCTCCGGGCTGAGTGGGGGCGAGGGAAGGGGAGCTGCGCGGCCTCAGATACTTTGGGGTAAAGTGGTGGCACAGCTTGGGATCTGCAGCCTCCGAGCTGCAGGGTCAAGCCCAGGTCTTGGCCTGCATCTTCCCAGCCACCAGGAATGGTGCTGGGAGTGCAGCAGATCAGTTTTCCCTGGAGCCATCTGGTGCTAGTTCAAAGTCAGCACCCCAACTAGAACTAAAAACACTCTCCTTCCAAGATGAGGTTTTCTGTTCTCCAGGGATAGTTCTATGAGCAGTTTCAGCCGCTGTTTCTTTTCCGCTCCAATATCCATGGCTGCATACCAGTGGGGCTCCCTCACTTACCTATATGTCTCCAGTCGCTGCCCGGTTTTATCATCCCCAGTTCGCACTGACGCGCTTATGAAGTTGCCTTCCCATTGTACTCTGTCTCTTTCTCTTCCCAAACTCCTGTGGCTCAGGGTCCTAGGCCTTCTCTGAGAGATGGGTGTGAGTGAAGTGCATGGAGCTCCAGACTTCTCCGACATCTTGCCTCCTCCTCCTACATTCCTTTCTAATCAAAGAATCAGGTATCTATAATAAGAATATCTTTATTGGAAAGATCTGTATGATGAAAACTATAGAAACCTTATTAAGGAAATCGAAGAAAACACAAAGAAATGGAAATTATTCCATACACATGAATTGGAAGAATAAATATAGTTAAAATGTCATTACTACACTAAGCAATCTACACATTCAATGCAATCAAAATCAAAATTGCACCATCTTTCTTTTCAAAATTAGAACAAACTATCTTAAAATTTGTATGGAAACACAAAAGAACCCGAAGGGCCAAAGTAATATTGAAGAAGAAAACCAAAACGGGAGGCATCACCATCCCAGACTTCAGCCGCTACTACAAAGCCATCATCATCAAGAAAGTATGGTATTGGCACAAAAACAGACACATAAACCAATGGAATAGAATAGAGAACTCAGATTTGGACCCACAAATGTGCAGCCAACTAATGTTTAACAAAGTCGGAAAGAGTATCCAATGGATAAAAGACAGCCTCTTTAACAGATGGTTCTGGGAGAACTGGACAGCAGCATGCAGAAGAATGAAACTAGATCATTTTCCCAGACCATACACAAAAATAAACTCAAAATTGATAAAAGACCGGAATGCGAGACAGGAAACCTTCAAAACTCTAGAGGAGAAAGCAGGAAACAACCTCCTTGAACTCCGCCACAGCAATTTCCTACTTGACACATCACCAAACGCAAAAGAATCAAGAGCAAAATTGAACTCGTGGACCTCATCAAGACTAAAAGCTTCTGCCTGGCAAAAAAATTCCATAAAATTAATAGGTAGCCGACGGAATTGGAAAAGATAGTTGCAAATGACGTATCAGATAAAGGGTTAATATCCGAAATCTATAAAGAACTCACCAAACTCCACACCCGAAAAACAAACCACCCAGTAAAGAAATGCGCAGAAGATATGAACAGACACTTCTCCAAAGAGGACATCCAGAAGGCCAACAGACACATGAAAACAATGCTCAGCATCCCTCCTCATCAGGGAAATACACATCAAAACCACACTGAGATACCACCTCAAGCCAGTCAGAGTGGCTAAAATGAGCAAATCAGAAAACTCGAGATGCTGGCGAGGATGTGGAGAAACGGGCACCCTCCTACACTGTTGGTGGGAATGTAAACTGGTACAGCCCCTCTGGAAAACAGTGTGGAGGTCCCTCAGGAAAACAACAATAGAACTCCCCTAGGACCCAGCAATAGCACTGCTAGGCATTTACCCAAGGGATACAGAAATGCTGATGCATAGGAGCACATGGACCCCAATGTTCATAGCAACACTCTCAACAATAGCTAAAACATGGAAAGAGCCTAAGTGTCCATCAACGGACGAATGGATCAAGAAGATGTGGTTTATCTATACCATGGAATACTACATGGCAATGAGAAACAATGAAATCTGGCCATGTGTAGCAACATGGATGGACCTTGAGGGTGTTATGCTGAGCGAAAGAAGTCAGGCAGAGAAGGACAAATATCATATGTTTGCACGTATAGGAGGATTAGGAGGAACTTAACTGAGGACCATGGGGGAGAAGAAGTGGGGAAATGGTGGGGGAAAGGGAGAGAGGCAAACCATGAGAGACTGTTGAATGCTGAGAAACAAACTGAGGACTGATGGATGTGGGGGGGAGGGGGGAGATGGGCATGGAGGAGGGCATTTGTGGGGATGAGCACTGGGTGTTATATGGAAACCAACTTGACAATAAACTATTTGTAAGAGAAAAAATGAAAACAAAGAAACCCCTTAATTTTTCTAGGTCAAGGCAAATTATTTTAATAAGTTCTTTTTAAAATATATATAGTACAGTATGTGTACTCCCCAGGTATTGGTACAATAATAAAAACTGCACTAACAGTATACTTTTTTTTTTTAATTTTAATGTCTTTGACACTAAATGAACATTTTTGGAAACTGGGAAAGGTTATAAAGATGAATATTATTAATGATATTATTACTACTAACCAAAGAATATTCATATGCAATATACCCTTTTTCAGCTTGGTACTTTTTTAATCCTGAAAGTAATATCTTCCTCCTGCTCTCTGACGTGGATTCGTATAATCAGCCAAAAATATCAAAGTTTCCATCACTTATTCTTGCAAAGTATTGCAGATAAAGCACAGATTAATCGGATACAGGCCCTGCTGTCGGGAAGCTCGTAAGGGAGCAGTGTAGTGGGGTGGACTCAAACAGACCTGGAATTTGAATTTTGATCCCATTAATCATTAGACGAGTGATCTTGGATAGTTACTATCTAAGTTAAGCTTGTCTACTTCTCTTTAAAATTGTAATAATAATATTTCCTTTCTGAGAGTGTTATTGTGATAATCAGACCATAGATATGAAGATATGAAGTTTACCCCCCCTACACAATAAAGGCTCAGTCATAAGAGCTAAAAAAAAAAAAAAAAAAAAAAAGAATTACATGAACTAAACACAATGACTAGCACATGGTTAAGTTTGGCCAGATGACATTTTTCTTGACAAATAGATACCATTAGAAGTAAAAATCCTAGTTTTTACTCAAGGACTTAAATATATCTTTGAGAAAAGCATTTGCAAAGTAATTACTGCTATCTCAGTATGACTTCAAGTGTGAAAAATGTGGAACAAACAAAACCTGACCACAAATCTAGAAAGAACCCACTTGATCTATAGCCTGACATACAACTATGGTTAAATTATAGATATATGAGCAAGAAAATGGAATATTTGTTATTTAAGGTGTGTTTTAATTTTTTGTGATAACAGCTGCATAATAGTAGCATTCTGCATGTTAACTAGCATTATCTTTAACAAAATATGGAATGGTGATTCCTGTTCATAAAATGGTTTTTGAGCAAGGATAAAATCAGAATAGATTCAGTTGATAAAGGTATAAAGATGAGTTAAACTTTATGCCCTCAGTAGTATCTATTATTGGAAATAGGACAAAGGTACAGGTAGCTATATGCAGTCTTCATGGCATGCATAAGGCACAAAGAGGGCCGCCTGGGTGGCTCAGCTGGTTGGACGTTCGACTTCGGCTCAGGTCATGATCTCATGGTTCATGGGTTTGAGCCCCATGTCGGGCTCTGTTCTGACAGCTAGCTTAGAGCCTGGAGCTTGTTTCGGATTCTCTCTCTCTGACCCTCCCCTTCTCATGCTGTCTCTCTCTCTGTCTCTCTCAGAAATAAATAAATAAATAAATAAAAGTAGGCACAAAGAAAATGTTATGCAATTCAGAAGAGGATACTACTTGCAAACAAGTGAATATTGATAAAGTTTGTGGTTGGGCATTTAAAATGAAGTTTGAAAAGAAAGTAAATACTTTAGCACAATAAATATTATTTAAAGCCAATTTTACTATATCTTGAAGCACGGTATTACATTTTAAAAATCAGTTATAAGAGCACCTGGGCAGCTCAGTCAGTTAAGCAACTGACTTTGGTTCAGGTCATGATCTCATGGTTTGTGGGTTTGAGTCTCACGTCAGGCTCTGTGCTAACAGCACAGAGCCTGGAGTCTCCTCCAGATTCTATGTCTCCATCTCTCTCTGCCACCTCCCTGCTCATTCTCTGTCTCTTCAAAATAAATAAACATTAAAATTAATGTGAAATATCAGTTATAATATTCAAATACTGAAACATCACATACTCATTGATTTAGAAGTTTTCTGTTTTATACATGGTACCAGCT